>JAKOGI010001991.1:0-5000 GCA_029747015.1 Carnegiea gigantea
GAAAGGGTCTGTTTCAATGTGAACAATCTTTTCGGTGGAACTGAGAAGAATAGGTATATAGGTGACCTTAAGTTCGTGCACTTATGGGTATAAGTGATTGCCAACACAGTTTTGTTGTATGGCTGGATTAATCCATACAAGGCCATCACACCATTTGGTGATATAAAGTTTAGTAACAAGCTGGTATACTGCGGTTCGCGATATAACGTCTCGGGGACTATTCGAAGGATGAATTCAAAGGATTGAACCATCGACTGAACATCGTCGAGGAACACTAATGTGACTGTCCAATAAGGGTTTGGACCTAATGTCGATATCCCATGTTGGTTGTATTTGGGGGAAACTATTTTGCGAAATGCTTTGTCTTTCGCATACATCAGAAAAGATATCATCGATTTCGATTTCTTCCTTATCAAGGAATTCATCGATTAGATGCGTGTTGCTTAGCATGTAACTGACCATTGTGTATATGGTAAAGGGAGAATGGTGTAGACTCTCTAGTAAGTCTACGCGCTGGAAATGGTAACCAAGATTAAGAGCACGACATGTGTCTAAATCTTTGATAGGGGGACCATATCCGGGATAGATGGTAAATCCAAGGTTTTGCTGTTTTAGGTTTCCTTATAGGATACCTAACACTGCTTCCGCTCTATTAGAGATTCGATTGTGCATTAGGGTGATGGTAACAGGCGTATCTAGCCCTTTTTGGAAGCTAGCTTTGAGATGGATACGAACTGCTCCGAAGTGGATGTAACCAATTTTACATCTGTCCTTTTTAGGGGTGGTGAGCAGTTTACGCTTTACCTGTTCTAACGTGATTAACGGTAGCTCTACTTGCCCTTCGGCAATATGTCCTGGAATGGACTGCTCTTGAACGTTAGTCCTAAAATATTTAATATTTTTTCTTTTGAATAAATCGAAATAAGTTTTTCGAAATCCTTCTTGGGGTTCGATTTTTATGCTTTTTCTGATAATTTTTTGATATGTTTTTCTATCAAAAAGTACTCCTTTGGAATACGTACCCGAAGCTTTAGCGTCATCGTGATGGCCGGATTCAGTCATCGGATTCATCATCCTCTGAACTGCTTAAATATGTGAAGACAAGGATATCGTCTTCTGATTCAATATCTGTTATGGAAACTTCTTCATATCCTGCCATCTGCTCAAATAACTCGTTAGAGTAAACACCTGCAAAACTTATTTGTTTGGGGCAATCATTTGCAAAATGATCTTTCTCGTTACAATTCCAACATCAGCAACCTTGCTTCTGAATTTATTTTGATGCAGGTTTGGAGCTTTCCTTTTGTTCTTTTTCTTAAAGAACTTTTTCTTCCTTTTAAATGGCTTGGAAGGTTTTTTAGATTTCTTAATCTCCTTTCCTTTCACTTTTTTAGCTTTAAATTTCTTCTTTTTAAGCTTGTTCCTGCCAGTTTCACAGCCAAATTTATTTGGAAAATACATTTGGTCCTTTCAATTTATCTTCTTTTGGTCCTTTTGAAGCTTGTGTCTTTTATATGTCTTTTCACATTCATATGCCAGTGTTATTCAGGCAAATTCAATACATGCTTCTAACATATATGTTCTTACAGGTTGATCAGTTGCTTTCCACCTGGTGAATATTAAATCGCTCCATGGATAAATGGATATGGTAGCTTTGTAAAGAACATGTCATTGTGAAAGTTCATCGATGTTTGATTCGCGGATGAGACTTCCGCTTTATAATAATATTTTTCGAATTCGCAAACATAGGCATCAAAGTAATTGATGTCATAGATTTGTAAATTATAAAGCATTGTTAAATACTTTTGCTTCTTTTTACGCTTCTCATCAAGACGATGTTGCGCATAATCTTCTCCTAAAAATTCTCGTTGAATTTCGTTCTCAATGGTATTGCCAATAGTCTTTGGATCATTGGTTGTGGTGCCTCCTAGGTATCGCACCTTGGTTTCTTCTGGTAAGGCTGCAAACCAGTCATATACCTTTCCACTTATTGTCGAGGGAATGAAAGTTTTGAGAGCATTACCTTTAGTTCGTGTAACTCCTTGATATATGAGGAGAGCTTTTACCCATTCTTTTATGACTTCGTTTGTATTAGATGAACAGTCTATATAGAGCACGGCTCCTGCATTAGTTAAGGGATACGCATGCCCTGGGTGTGGGAAGAGGTATCTTCCTCCTACTCGTCGGGTCCTACTTGGCTCATGCATATATCAATATCGAAGTGATTCTTCGTCATGGTTGCTAGCCATATGCCCATCATAGTTCGATTGTGTTTATGGGTCGGCTTCTGGTGCTCCACTTCCTGATCCTACTGAGTCGGGTACTATTATTGGAGATTCTCCTGAGGCTTCCATGTTGCATTGCAACTGGAGTTCATTAATTTGTTGGAGAATAGCCTCTTCTTCGTCTGAATTGGCCTGATCATATTCCTGTTCTAATTCTTCTAAGGAATACATGGTTCGTACCATATTACTAATAGACGGATACCCTGGTTTGGTGGGGTCACATGTTGAATTGAACTGTACTCTTCGTCGTACAATCCTTTGCTTGTCTTTGGTTTTCGTTCGCTCTATAACCAATTTTTGAACTTCTCCTAGTCCTTCATAGATGCTTTCTAACTTAGCATCAATCGTGTGTCTGCTTAACGGGGTCTTCCATAATTCTTTATATGGAATTTCATTACTAGTGCTTGCTCTATCCATCACTTAATTATGATAACGAGTCTCTAGCCAGTGTGGCGAATTCTTTTTCTTCGTACCAACTCTCGTTCGCTAATTCTACTTGTTGTAAAATGTATCGCCAGGCTTTTTGGTTGGCGTTGAGACATGATGCATGGCTCTGATACCATTTTGGGGGGATCTTTTTGATCCTTTTTACATAGTTCTTTAAACATTAGAACTGCTGGATGCGGAATTATTTTGTTGCCTTTTCTTCTTAAGCAACCTTTGAAATTTATAATCACAACTTTGATTATGCTTTCTAATAGCATTTTCTAAGGCTAGACGAGCTTCTTTTATGTCTTCTAGCAAATATTTTTGTCACTGTATTGTTTCAGCATGATGTATCTCTTCATGCTCTAGAATAGCTCGTGGGGTAGGTATTACGATAGCTCCATCTTCTAAGATAAGCGGCTCATCATAAAACTCACGGTTTAAGGCTTTATGTGCTCGTCGAACAGTTTCTCTCAAGGTTTCTTTAACCTATATTAAGAACTTAGTGTTCTCTTGTTCTTGTTTACATCGTTCTAGTGCTCGTTTAACTACTGCTTTCGGATATTTTTGTTCAGGGCTATACGGATTCATAGTGAGGGGTAAGGTTTCAAGTAATCCGAGAGTATCTTTGATAATATTATCACATGCATTAATAAAACGATTAGTTAAAGGATATGAGTGTGAAGAATATCAGATACAGTAGGGAAGATCAATACCTTATTGAGCGTCGCCTGCTCGCCTAAACCTTTTGTTCATCACGACTACTATCGGCAGTGTCAAAGGTACTCCAGATGTTATACTACCTTCAAATGATATTGATGACCCAGATATGCAAGAACTACTCTTTTTATTAATGGTAATAGTATTACAAAGATCTCTGAGGATCACTCTACTCCCTAGGGAGTTTTTACTCACTATCCATCGTTCTTTCTCCCCCGATGGTCGTGTCCCTTTGCAAATGCAGAGGACTCCTTATATAGGCCACTACACCGAACAAGCTACATCTAACATTATTGTCTGATCTCTGAATCTCCTTTTCTCTGGTGGAGGGTCCATCACGCTTCTATTACTCAGTGTGCGTTGGGCATATGCAACATTTTGGAGTCCTTTCTTGATGAATTAGACTGCACAGACGAACACGAGTTGGGTGACTACCGAGCACCCTGCAAGATGTGATAAGGCTAATTCCAGCGCTGATCTTATTGACTGCATCAAATCTTGGGTTATAATTCCCTTCAACATAGATGAAAATGTTGTTGGGAGAGTTGTACAGGAAGCCTTTGTTGGCTTCTCTAATTTGCTGGAGCTTTTTTAACAGAACAGCGAAACCGACGGCACGTCGTTTGCATACCCATATGGGGTCAACTGCCGGGAGGCAGGTTGGCTTCCTCTTGCCTAACTTTAAATTTGCTTTGTTGGGCGTACATAACTGAACAATTAGCCAACTTAATGCTGGTACTGGTAAAACTTCAGGACTGGTAGTGAGGAACTTGAGTATGACCATGTCTAATCTAAAACTCTTTCGAAACTTTTTTACCGCTTCGACAATGGATTTATGAAGTCCAAGAATTTCATGGTTTCATGGTGATCCCGTGTTTCTACCGCAGTAGCCGTAAAAAATGGCCTTTGTAATGTCGTTTACAGCACTTCCTGTAATAGAAAATGAATTCCAGGATAGATTCCAGATGGATCAATGATCCTATTAGGTATATCTTGGGTTAAATATACCCAATGGGTGTAAGAACGATACTATTCTATAGTTAATGCCTTTTGTTTTTTTGGCACCTGTAAAGGCTTTACTGCCTTTGGGACGACGAGGGTAAAGTCCTCTTCGTCGGCCTCAGATGATTTTGAGCGTATCTCATCTGTTTCCGTTTTTTGGAAAATAGGGAGAGATCTGTCTTCCATCTCCTTTTGGAGATCGGTTGCTCGCTAACAGGCTTGCAGAAATAAATGATGAGTATTCTCATCCATTTCAATGGCTTGGGATGTCATAATTTCATCCAGGCTAGACAAAGCCTGTGTAATCCTGGGATGGATTTTGTCATAGATAATTTGATGAACCTCTACTACTCTTTCTTAAGCAACACAGAGTTCATGAATTGGGATTTCCAAAAGGACTTTAATATCCCTAGAGGCTTGGTCAGGAGACTTTTGGTCCATTTGCTTCCCTGCTAAGAAAGTCAGCAAGATAGTTATTCTTACCTTTGATATGTTCAATATCAAATTGATATTCTTGAAAATATTGTTGCCACCGATGGCGGCGTTTATACTCTGGTGTACAGGGAA
>JAKOGI010001991.1:7500-17500 GCA_029747015.1 Carnegiea gigantea
AAACAAAAAAAGGAATGGAATTAAAACCATATTAACAACATTGAAATCCGTGACATACATAATTAAAAGATTAAAAATATTAGCTGAAACATCCTTTGAAAATTCAGAGAAGTAATTGTTTCATTTGGTTTCGCATCTATAACTTCGAAATCAAAGCCCTAATTTCGGATATCTTAGTTTCATATTGAAACAAACTAAAACGCTAAAATCAGTATCATATATTAGTGATGTTCCAATGAAAGAAATCTAAAAAATGAAATCAACCTGATTGAAAAAGAAGCTAATATTCTTTAGTGGACATACCATTTGGGTTATTCCTTTATAACCTTGACTTTTAATTAAGTAGACAAGACGCATCTCGACTAAATGGGAAGTGGGAAAGAACATGATAGAATATCACAAAGAGAGAAAGAGGGCAAGAAATTCATTGAATAAGAAGGGGAGGAAAGGAAAATCAATGGGTTGAATGTTTGGTATGCGTGGGAGTTTAGATAGAAAGGCAGTTATAAGAAAATTGTTTTTTTAAAAAATTTTTAATTAATTTGGATTTGTTTGACAAATCAAACAGTAATTATTAAAAACAATTTCAATCTAATGGTTAAAAAACTCTAATTTATGAGAATTTAGATAAAAAAACTTAACTTATCATCATCCAATTTAGTGTACTTTGTACCGAGTTCACTATCTAATGTGTCAGTCATCCTTATATGGACTTATTCCACAATGATATAGTTTTCTATTGTTAATCGTATTGTTTATGCACGCAGTTGCTGTACATTTAATTTTTTTTGTTGGGTTTTTTTCTTCTCTTTACTTATAGTATTAATTATTTCTACATCAACTATCCATTTATTTTTTTGATAACATAGTTATGAATTATCTATTTAAACATACTCCGTACTTTTGCACGGGCCCATACTAGTTTAGATAAATAATACGACCTACAAGATTGCTATTATAGATAATGTAGATGAAAGTGTACCTATGAGATCGATGAAAACGTTGTTTTGGCAAATTACAAAACTATAAAAAGAAAACTAAGTGCAAGAAAAATTTAAACATTCTAGCAACAAGATGAAATAGGAGAAGCAAGCTAAATTTTTTTAAATTGACCTAGATTAATGCAGATATCTTTCTTACCAGATGTTGATCCCTAGAAATTAAAGAAGATTAAATCGAAGCACAATGGATAATGAATAAAAAGAAAATAATATAACTGGCAACAAGGTTGTCATTTTAAGAAAATCAATATTGCAGACCTCAATCAATACTTGATTGGATAGTACATTGCCGACTTGAACACATGGTACTAATGGTCTCAATAATATTGCTAAAATAATGCTTATATTATTTTAAGAGGAATAATTTTTTTGGTAAGTTTGCAGTGATTGGAAACAAAAGCTAAAGCGTAGGGAAATCCCAGGAACTCCAATCCCCTTCAAAGCTGAAGATTCTTAAAATAATGTCTATATTATTCCTTGTAAGAGGAATAATTTTTAAGAGGAATAATGCCTACATTATTTTAAGAGGAATAATTTTTGGTAATTATATTTTAAGAATACTATATTTTACGAATGCAGTGATTCTCATTCTGTTATTTGTATTTCCTTTTAATGTTTCCATAATTAATGTTTATATTTTCCTTGTTAATTATTTTCTTCCTTTTATCAAAATTGATTAATTTAATATGAACAGATGTGATTATGGGAATTAATTTGAGTTTTTTTGACAAATCAAACGGTTATTATTAAAAAAAATTTCAATCTAACAGTTGAAAAACTCTAATTTATAAGAACATAGATAAATAGTAGGACCATAGGATTGCTATTATATATAATATAGATTATTATTCATATAAAAGTGTACAATTTCTCTTAATCAAATTATTTAATTTGAATTTTTTTTACAATAATATTCAGGATCCATTCACTACTATACTTAAAATAAAATTTATGATTAATACAAAATGAAATTAACTAAGAATATAATTTGGATACACTTACTTTTTCAAAATAATTTAGATAAAATTTTTAAAATTCTAGATAAATAATGGCTTAAACTAGGATTAGATTAGGCAATTAGCATACAATATCAAGGGCTTAAAGTTTAATTACAAGATGTTTTGGGGGTAAAGTTTTGGACTTTAGCGCCTAGGTCTAATTAAGGGTTTAATTTTAAGGTTTTTAGGATGTAACCCTAAAGTTAAATAAATAATAAGAAATCCTAAACACGGAACCCCACCCTAGCATTTCATCCTCAACCTAAATCTTTTTTAATATATGTTAAATAGGTGACAAGATTTTGTGAGAAAAAAAGATAATAGGGATTACTAAACTCAAAATAATAACCGTTATCCTAAACCCTAGAGCCCAATATTTAAATGTTAAATTCTAAAAATGAAAAAAAAATAGACCCAAATCCCAAACTTTGATGATAACCTTAAAACATTTAACATGAATACATATGATATACGACTTATTAAGTAGGTTCCAAGTGTTCTTTGAGCAACTTTTTTTAAGAATTATTTTAATATACTCCTTCTGTATTTTAAAAAAATATCCATTTTAATATTTTGTAGTTCAATACAACACTTTGATATATATATATATATATATATATATATATATATATATATATATATATATATATATATATATATATATATATATATATATATATATATATATATATATATATATATATATAATATATATATATATATATATATATATATATATGTATGTATGTATGTGTGTGTGTGTAGACACACACAGAGACACACAAACACACACACACACATATAAGCTAACTTGAAAATATATATGAAATTACAAGGGATAATTTGATAAGACCTTCGGGGTACGTATCAGGATATACAGGGTTTGTTTAAAAAAAAAAATTTTTAAATAGGAGATAATGAAGGAAACCAAGGCAAAATGCATAACGATGAGGTTTATGGTTTAATATTTTACTGGTCATGATTTAAGGTTCAACCTTCACATTCAAGTATCAACTATCAGGATTTAGCATCCATCGTTTATACATTAGGAATTGTTAAACCCTCATCCTTGATACCTAAACCCTACGGTCAAAACCCCTAGACAAAACCCTGAAACCCTAAGCTACAAAGCATTGAATCCTAAACTTCAAACATCAATGCTTGAAATTGATGTCAGTTTTGACGATAATCTATTGGGCTTCGCACTCTAAATGCAACTCACTCAGAACTTCCCGACTTGTTGGCAAGGTTACAGAAAGTCCATGGATGTCGCTGTGTCATGTCCAACACCATATAGCAGCTCTCTTTCGAAGCAGGAAATCAGCGGGAGTTCAACACGCTGCACCCCTTGAGCTAGGTAGGAGCAGCCACACTAAACACCACACTAGATGAACATCATGAACACAAGATCATGCGAGGTGAGTGGAACTAAAGGATTTCAAAGAGCAAGAAAAGAAAACCCGTACCGCCCATAACACAGCTGGACATGTGAAACAAGAGCTAATGCGCAGACTAAAAGAGGAAAGGGGTTAGCGGGCAGTGCACAATGTGACTAACACCAGCAACCCGCCGAGATTACGTTGGTAAAATAGCACTCCACCATGGTCATAACTACGCCTGTACCAGGTGGGGAAGGCATTCAAGCCAGACAATATAGACATAATGTTAGCCAGAATAATAATCCAAAAGGGCCAAAATGCAGGATCACGAATAGACAAGCAAGGACTACTAAGCAACAAGAGTAGCTTCACAGCATTGAGAAAAGGATGCAGCCAAAAGTGTCCGGCAAAGGAGGTGGCCCAATTGTGCATAATCAGAACTTGTCTAGTAAGCAACAGGAGTATATTCACAGCATGGACAAAAGGTGGCAGCCAAGTGTCCAGCAAAAGTGGCAGCTCACTTGTGAATAATATGAACAGCTTACTCTGCAATAGTTATGACGTTGAGGAGTGCACCTCCAGACTGCAAAGCTCCCCACGGCGTAGACTCATCTTCACCACCTTTATCACCACTTACTTCATCGCAGCCAGCAACGTGCAGCAACTTCCGAGTTGCATTATCCTCCTCAGAAGATTCATCACTTGTATGCTGAGCTTTACGCTTTGCACCACGCTTTGACCTTGCGATTTTAGCTTCTATATCCTCTTCAGAACATCTTGAAAGAATTCAGCGGTTAAAAATTACATATATTAGTCCATAAAAGTGGCAAAGCATCTTAGGCCACTTGCAAGGGTTCACAAGAATGCACAAGAAACCTTCCCTAATGAAGAGTAAAAGTGGTAGAGCAGGTTGCTGTCCACCCATGCAATTGCAGACTATAAATCAGACCATAAGAAAGATATATTCACCTAAGTGTCTGACCACAAGCTTCACACTTGTTTAGCTTGCTTTCGGGAGCTGGCTTAAAAAGTCCCAAGAGGTAAGTGCCCCTCAAGTCACACACTTGTGCCCGGTAAAGTTTAGAACCATCCTCATCCTTTGCCTCAAGCGTAAGATAATGCATCAACCCGGTCATGGTCTTGAAGTTGTGACCGACTGTCTTGATCCACTCCAGATGTGAATTCTGCCAAGCAAGCATAGAAAAAAAATCAGCGTAAGATGGACGAGCTGAAATTGAAATAAGGCATTAGGACTTTTAGGGGCAAGATTTCATTCAAGACCTGCTCTTCATTGTATTTTTGCACTGCAAACTTCGCAATTTTCTTACAGTAACCATGGTTCATTTCGCGTCGACCTGCAGAGTTTAGACCACCGACACGACACAATCTAGGGCCTCTAGAATGCTTCTCTGTTCTATAGTTGAAAAGCTAGAACAGGCACAGTGGAAAAGTCAATCAAAAAAACATAGAACATCATCCGATGAAGCAGAGCATGACAGGACAACAGTAAGTTACAATTATATCAATGCCAAAAGCAAACCTCGTCACACTCATTCGTCTCACAGAATCTCTTCATCCTTTTTGCAAACTGCGGAGCATTTGGATTCACATCATCCACAGACTCTTTATAGCTATCATCATCATCATCATCTGAGCCGCTTTCTTTTTCAGCCTCTGAACTTTCGGAAATTTCGTCTGAGCTGCTTTCTTCATCCTCTGAACTTTCAACTTCGTCTCCTGGACGGTTCCTACCACTCCCCTCTATCTCTCCTCGACTCTCCACATACGTTGAGCCATCTTTACTCGCAACGTCAATCGATTTACCAACTTCCCTCACCATTGTTCTTTAAAGATGGGCACTGAAACAAAACCAATCACATCAGGGCACATAATCACGTAACGAAAAAGCCGGAGTGATAACAAGGGAGGCAACTAAGTGCGAACACTTAGAAAACAAATGCAACAGGGAGTCACAGAAACCAACTAACCAAGACAAGAAACGAGATAAAGCATCAAGCATGAATTATATATCAACAATTTTTTTTTTTAAGGAAGAGACAGAAACTAGTCGAATCAGATAGGGAATTGGGGAAATCGGAAAGATTTCTAGGGTTTCTACCAAGCCGTTAACAAGTTTCCCAAATCCAACATGAAGCAAATAAATTTTGAACCAGGAATCGATTAACACGTACCGCTTAGTGTCACGGACCGCTCTAGAATACTCTAGAATGCCCTGGATTTCCTTAGAGTATGTTCTAGAGGGTCCTCCAAGGTTCCAGAAGGATCCACACAACTCCACACTTGTGTAGAACCTTAGATATTTGTATAGAACATTCTGGATGTACAATATCAACCGTAGGATCAATTAGATCTCCACCGTCCATTGAGGAGGTGGTAGTGTATAAATACCCCCAAGGGGGCTCATTTGTAAGCAAGCATTCAAGTGCAATACAAAGCATTCTCCCAAACTCCTTCTCTCTCTACTTTCTCTCTCTAAAGCTTTCTTAGAGTGTGAAGTGTGCTTACTTAGCTCCTCAAAGGCTAAGTCAAGCTTCCTTAAGGCTTACTAGCAAACAAGGCAAGAATCACAAGCAAAGTTTGCTAGGCCGCACGGGTCTAAGTTTGAGTGAATTATCGACCCGTGACAGTTGGTATCAGAGCTTCGGTTTGGGAGATCCATGGCTTCAAGTGTCACTGATGCTGGCAATCCTCAACAAGGAGGAAAGAAGGGCAAGGATAAGAACAAGGACTTGTCGATCCTTGTAGATGACAAGCTTGCGGAGATTAACCACTCCGTGTCGGACCTCACGGGCAGGGTAGATGACATGGAGAAGCGCATCGAGGAGCTCGAGTCCACGGGGGACTTGGAGGAGCTCCGTGCAGAGGTGCAAGAGGCGGTGAAATCCTTAGCAAGCAATGTCGACGAGGAGGTCCGAGCTCTTCGGGATGGAGAACTCCAAGCTTGCAAAGCCGAGGTGATGGCTTGCAAATCCGAGATTGAGGCGTACAAGGCAAGGGTTGAGGCCTTGGAAACCCAACTCAAAGTATGCATGGCCGCGGTGGCCAATGCAGGCAATGGTGGATCAGGTCAAGTGTCCACCACCCCAAAGGTGAATGCGCTCCAAACCCCAACCTACAACGGGGCCAGGAACGCGAGGGAGATAGATAACTTCTTTTGGAAGTTCGAAGCTTACTTTGGAGCAGTAGGCATCATCGATGAAGCACAAAAGGTAAACCTGGCTTCCTTCTCTCTTAAAGACATTGCTCTTGTTTGGTGGCGTCGAAGGTGCGACGATGTCAACCGAGGGTCCACTCCCATCACCACTTGGGATGGATTCAAGAGGGAGCTCAAAGAGCAATTCTACCCCAAGGATGCCGTAAAGGAAGCCCGGGCCAAGTTGAGGCACCTCCAACACAACGAGGGCCACCTTCGTGAGTATGTGAGGGAATTCCAAGAGCTTCTCTTGGAGATCCCAAACATGGGAGAGGAAGACGCCTTATTCGCCTTCCTAGATGGCCTAAGTGGTTGGGCCAAGACCGAGTTGGAAAGGCGTGGTGTACAAGACCTCGCCTCCGCGATTGCCGCCGCCGAGTCACTAAACGAGTACAAGAGAGACTCATCAAAAGGACAAGGCAAGAAGAATAGTGGGAGCGGCAAAGGTGGGGGAGACCGAGACAAGTCCCCCAAGAGGGACAAACCCTCTACCGACAAAGGAAAAGGCAAGAAGAACGACGCACCCCAGAAGTATTCATGTTTCCTATGCAACGGTCCACACCGGGTCTTTGAATGTCCCAAGAAGGGTAAGCTTGCCGCCATTGTCCAAAAAGAAGAGGAGCAAGAGGAGAAGAAGATTGCTTCCTTCAAGCTACTCAATGCGATCCATGCAAAAGTAGATAAACAATCTCGTGGGCGCATGTACGTGGAGACCCTTATCAACGGTAAGCCTCTCCAAGCATTGTTAGATACGGGTGCCGACACGGTCTATATAGCCAAGGAACTTGCCGATGAGGTTGGCCTCTCCTACATCAAAGAGGGAGGATATGTAAAGGGAGTCAATGCTAGGAGCCTCCCTATCCATGGAGTTGCTCGCGACACCCCCATTCAAATCGGCCAGTGGAAAGGTAAGGTCGATATCACCGTTGCTCCCTTAGATGACAAGAAATTCTATTTGGGCATCGATTTTCTTGACGCGGTGAAGGCACACTTGGTACCTTACACCGACACCTTGTGTATCATGGAAACGGGACAACCTTGTAATGTTCCCGTGAAGAGGGGCATCGATGAAGGCAACATGCTCTCCGCCCTTCAGTTTTCTAAGGGACTGAAGAAAAAGGAACCAACTTTCCTTGCTACTCTTAAGATGAAAGAGGAACCCAAGGAAGTTCAAGCCCCCAAGGTCATCCAAGAGGCACTTGGTGAGTTCAAAGACGTAATGCCCGCCGAGTTACCCAAGAGGCTTCCTCCAAGAAGGGAAGTCGATCATGCTATTAAGTTAGAGGTGGGGGCTAAGCCACCCGCATTTCCTCCTTACCGAATGGCACCTCCGGAACTCGAGGAGCTAAGGAGACAGCTGAAGGAGTTACTTAATGCCGGTTACATTCGTCCCTCCAAATCTCCTTATGGTGCGCCGGTATTATTCCAAAAGAAACATGATGGTTCTCTTCGTCTATGCATCGACTATCGGGCCCTCAACAAGGTCACCATCAAGAACAAGTATCCCATCCCTCGCATCGATGACTTGTTTGATCAACTCGGAGATGCAAGGTACTTTACAAAACTCGATTTGAGGAGTGGGTACTATCAAGTCCGTATAGCCGAAGGGGATGAGCCAAAGACGGCATGTGCGACACGTTATGGTTCATACGAGTTCCTTGTCATGCCGTTTGGCCTTACAAATGCACCGGCCACATTTTGCACCCTCATGAACAAGGTACTTGCTCCTTTCCTTGATCGCTTCGTCGTTGTGTATCTTGATGACATTGTCATCTATAGCAAGTCCTTGGAGGAGCATGTGGGACACTTGCGGGAAGTGCTCCGAACCTTGAGGGACAACCAACTTTATGTAAAGAAAGAAAAGTGCTCATTCGCACAAGAAGAGGTGCCTTTCTTGGGGCACATCATTGGTAGAGGCAAGTTACGCATGGACCCGGCAAAAGTCAAGGCTATCCTAGAATGGGAGCCACCAACGAAAGTCACTGAGTTAAGATCTTTCCTTGGCTTGGTGAACTATTACCGACGGTTCATCAAGGGTTATTCCGCGATAGCCGCCCCTCTCACCGACTTGTTAAAGAAGGGAAGAGGATGGACGTGGAGCCAAGAATGCCAACATGCCTTTAATACCTTGAAGAAGGCCATCACGGAGGAGCCTGTCCTCTCTCTCCCCGACCTCAACAAGCCTTTTGAACTACACACGGATGCTTCCGACTTTGCCATTGGCGGTGTCTTGATGCAAGATGGTCATCCTATTGCCTTTGAGAGCCGGAAGCTAAATGACACCGAGAGGCGGTGCACGGTCCAAGAAAAGGAGATGACTGCGGTTATACATTGTCTCCGCACCTGGAGGCATTACTTGCTCGGGAGTAAGTTCACAATCAAGACCGACAATGTAGCCACAAGTTACTTCCAAACTCAAAGGAAGCTGACTCCCAAGCAAGCCCGGTGGCAAGATTTCCTGGCCGAGTTTGACTATGTTATGGAGTATAAGCCAGGACGTGCCAATCTAGTGGCCGATGCCTTAAGCCGCAAGGGTGAAGTTGCCAACATCAGCCGCCCTCAAGGCAATCTACAGGACCGCATCAAGGAAGGACTCCAACTTGATTCTCTTGCCCAGACCATCATCCAACTTGTCCAGGAGGGCAAGACACGGAGATTTTGGCAGGAAGATGGCTTGATCCGCACTAAGGGCAAGCGCATCTATGTTCCTTCACATGACAACCTTCGGCGGGAAGTCATGAAGGAGTGTCATGATAGCAAGTGGGCGGGCCATCCGGGCATACACCGCACACTTGCCCTCGTAGGGGATTCCTACTATTGGCCCCACTTGAAAGATGATGTGGAGGCCTATGTGAAGACTTGTCTTGTGTGTCAACAAGACAAAGTGGAGCAAGGTGCACCTGCGGGACTATTGGAGCCTCTTCCCATTCCTGAAAGACCGTGGGAAAGCGTCTCTATGGACTTCATCGTGGGGTTACCCACGAGTGATGGATATAATTGGGTGCTTGTGGTGGTGGACCGATACTCTAAGTATGCCACTTTCATTCCCGCACCCAAGGAATGTTCCGCCGAGCAAGCCGCCTATTTATTCTTCAAACATGTGGTCAAGTATTGGGGCTTGCCTCGATCAATTGTGAGTGATCGGGACACTCGGTTCACGGGACGATTTTGGACCGAGTTATTCAAGCTCATGGGATCCGAGCTTAACTTTTCTACTAGCTTCCATCCCCAAAGTGATGGACAGACCGAGAGGGCCAATGCTCTCTTGGAGCTTTACTTAAGGCACTATGTGAGTGCCAACCAAAAGGATTGGGCTAAGTTGCTTGATGTGGCCCAATTCTCATATAACCTACAAAGGAGCGAGTCCACGGGCCAGAGTCCGTTTGAGATTGTTACGGGACAACAACC
>JAKOGI010001991.1:22500-40000 GCA_029747015.1 Carnegiea gigantea
TTCTCGGTTTATCTTGTAATATTTTATGTAGATCTAGGGCCTTCAACGTTTGTAATGGGGGATTTGGGGGTTTTTTGGGGGATTTTGGAGGTTCAATCGCACACGGGCATATTTTGGAGGCATTGAATCCGATTATCTAGTGGATCTGCGAGCTGTAGTTGTTCGTACGACCGGTAAGTTTATGGGTTTTTTTTCTTTTTTGTGTGATATGGGTTCTTCGTCTTAAGCAACATGTTTGTCTGATCTGGGAATTTTTTCCCATTTTTGGTTTTTCGGTTTACAGGTTGACGAATTGTGCGGGATCTGGGAAAGGTAAATCTCAGCTGGTAATTTTCTTGTTTGTTGTTCTTGATGTGTGTTTGGTAATGTCTTCCTTTTCTTTGCTTAAAGATTATACTTAAAATCATTTCAGCCTTTGACTTATATGGTGTATGATATCAAATTATGCTTAAAATTATGCTTAAAATTATGAATTAAGAAATAGATTGTCAATATGCTTAAAATTATGCGTCCTCAATAGTTAATAAAAATATTTATATACTATGGGGGCTCTTGAAGCAGATTGTATTAATAAGACTGATAAGAATTAAATTATTAATGTGGTATACCATAATTTAGAATAGTTTCTTTAGGTACTATTTGCTTATTATTTAATCATTGAATTAAACTAACACTATATGAATTAGTAGTAATTCCTCATGATATGTTGATGTTGGCCAAGAAACTTCCAAATGTTGTCATATAAAAGTATATGGAATTTGATTGTTCATGGTATGTGAACTCCATTCCTCGTATGATTGTGGAATTTGATTGTTCATGGTATGTGAATTCCATTCCTTTTTGTATTATTCTGTAGTCGTCCTGTTCAATTATTCAATAACAAAGGTAAGTAATTTATACTCTAGAGTTTTCATGCATAATTTAGTCTATAAACCCCGATCGAACCCAAAAAACATAAGAATTTGGTCTCAGGTTCGATTTAGACTCTTGAAGTTGGGTTTGAAATTTCATGAAAATGAACAATATAAAGTTGTAAATGATGGTGAGGGAAGAAGTAAATGTCAAGATGAAATAATTGGGAATTTCCAAAGAAATAGAGTGGAAATGTGCAATCTTCATTCTGTTTTTCTTTTTGTTTGTAATTATTTTGGTCTTCGCTGGACAATTCAAGCTAAGTCAGCTGGAAGAAATGCAAAGATTGGGAATTGGCAACTAAAATGACAAATGATACAATGAAATTGGTATTTATGTAGTGAACTTTTACTTTAAGTGTATAAGTTCTTCGTTAAGCAGTTAAGATTAAAATTTAAGTGTACTTAATTTTACATTCAATTACCCCATTTGGGTTATATTCATTTATAATTCGGTAATATTCGAATTCTACTTCATCTTAAAATTGATTGGTTTAAAATCAAGTAAGATTTAATAGAGTTAATTTATCTCATTTCAGCCTTGACCCAAGGATTATTTCAATCTTAGAGTTTTTACATTTAATAAAAAGGAATACGATTAATAATCAACTTAACACGATTACACTGATTCTTATTTTCTGATTGAATGTGTAAAAAGAAACTGATACTATCTTAAGGTGCATTATTTAAGTTTTAGGCATTATGTATGTATAAATGTATGTATGTACATGTGTGATGTGGATATTGTACGGACTGCTTGATCATGATAGGGTAGATTTGTGTGTATAATTCAGTTGTCTGTCGCTCTTGGTTTTGATTTGGGTGTTGACATATGATTTTGGATTCCTGTATGATTTAGCCTATAAACCCCGATCGACCCCAAAAAAACATAAGAATTTGGTCTCAGGTTCGATTTAGACTCTTGAATTTGGGTTTGAAATTTCATGAAAATGAACAATATAAAGTTGTAAATGATGGTGAGGGAAGAAGTAAATGTCAAGGTGAAATAATTAGGAATTTCCAAAGAAATAGAGTGGAAATGTGCAATCTTCATTCTGTTTTTCTTTTTGTTTGTAATTATTTTGGTCTTCGCTGGACAATTCAAGCTAAGTCAGCTGGAAGAAATGCAAAGATTGGGAATTGGCAACTAAAATGACAAATGATATAATGAAATTGGTATTTATGTAGTAAACTTTTACTTTAAGTGTATAAGTTCTTCGTTAAGCAGCTAAGATTAAAATATAAGTGTACGAAATTTTATAATCAATTACCCCTTTTGGGTTATATTTATTTATAATTCGGTAATATTCAAATTCTATTTCGTCTTAAAAATGACTAGTTTAAAATTAAGTGAGATCTAATATAGTTAATTTATCTCATTCCAGCCTTGACTCAATGATTATTTCGATAGAGTTTTTACATTTAATAAAAAGGAATACGATTAATATTCAACTTAATACGATTATACTGATTTTGATTTTCTGATTAGATGCGTAAAAAGAAACTGATACTTATCTTAAGGTGTATTACCTAAGTTTTGGGCATTATGTATGTATAAATGTGTGTATGTACATGTGTGATGTGGATATTGTATGGACTACTTGATCATGATAAGGTAGATCTGTGTGTATAATTCACTTATTTGTCGCTCTTGGTTTTGATCTGGGTGTTGTCATATGATTTTGAATGATGTTTTAAGTATGTGAGGTGTAATTTTTTGGACTTGTGTGACACTTCTAATGAACCTAGAACTACTTGATTCCCCCGCTACCTGATGCTCTCTTTCACACTTCTGATGGTAGAGGTGTGTTTGTAACTAAAGTCTTTTATTTTTGGGTGTCGATATTGTTAGAGTATAGAGGGTGTTCACATATATATATATATGTGTGTGTGTGTGTGTGTGTGTGTGTGCGTGTGTGTGTGTGCAGTAATCGTATAAATAATCTAAATGTTCATGTGGTAAGCACAATTTTACATATATATGTTTGTTGTGGAGGTAAGGAAGGTAATACATACCTAAAGTTGGACCAATTTCACTTTTGCTTGATGTTGTGATTTGTCTCTCAGCACACAAATGGGGGTGTCTGTATTGTCCTCTTAGTCTGCACTATCAATTCATGGGGCGAAAGTAAGAATGTATGTAATAAAATTTAAAAGTCTAATTCGGTGGGAAGGGTACTGTCATACCTCGAATGTAAATTGCTTGCAGTCTTGTTCAAAGTTCCCTAAACATGCAATTATTGGTCAAACACTGGTGTAAAAAGGGAAACAGCTGTGAACATGGGGGCAGAATATAATTGGTTCAACTTTGACTACATTTGATGGATAAGTGAAATGTAGGTTAACATGCAGAATCAGGCGCCCACTTCACACTTTGGGAATCAAATTTTCGTGGCTAACTTGTTGGGAAACATTTAAATTTTGCATTGCATGTCATGTTTAATGTTCGTATGCTGAACATGCTTAAATTGGATTCTGTGATTGATTTCCTTGGATTAAATTCATTAGTCCAGCCTAAGAGAACATACCTAAGCAGAAAACAAAAGAAATATAAGGGGGTATGTGGCGTAGTTAGTTTCAGCGAGATGTATATAGACGGGAAGTTATGAGAAATGTTCTGCTGAACATTATAAATTGGCCATTTAAGTTGCTCATGCATATACTCTTGTGTTGAATACATTACATTTGTATGTTGCCTAATTAGTTCAAGTGAGATGCATATAGTTGTGAAGCTATGAGAAATGTTCTGCTGAACATGACTAAATTGGCCATTCAAGTTGCTCATGCATATACTCTGTTGAATACATTACAGTTGGATCATTATGTGTGAAACGTTTATCAATCTTAATGTATTTCAAAGTTGCAAATTGCACCAATTCAGATATGAAGTCATATAATTATAGCATTCTGTGAATGATTTCCTTGATTGTAACATGCATGTTCACAACCAAAATTTGCATTTTGTAAATATAATGACAAGAAATGTCTGATTGAAAAAGCTAGGTGGTAAGAAAACACTACCTCGAAATGGGTCTTGGAAACCTGCAAGTAATACGCATACTTGCGGATGTGCTATAGAAAAGTATGAATCGTTAGTCTCAATAGCCACGATTGGTGATTCCTGACATAAGAATTTCACAATTTATAAACGTTGGCATATTCAAGTCAATACCTGATTTATAAGCTGGATTTCAACTATGCAATCCTGCACGGATATGACTGGGGCAATTAGTGACTCTTGAAATGCATTAATTTTGCACTTAATGTGAACAGTAGTGCCCTTGCAACGTAAATCAATACTTGTGTTTTAATGAGCACGATTTCGATTCTGTAATTCTACACGGATGCGATTGTGGCAATTAGTAACTCTTGCAATGCGTTAATTAGGCGATTGTGGCAATTGGTACCTCTTGGAATACATCAATTTTCCACTTTACAACACGTTTATAGTAGTGCCATTAAAACATAATTGTTAGATGACTCGTACCTTGAAGTATTGCCATGTATGAATCTCGGAGTTGATCCCAATATGCCCCGGCATGCAATTATCGATCCCAATCTGTCTTGTGAATTTGCCGATGGTCAGAATTGATAAGTAAGAAAACTTGGGTTGTGAGTCTTGGCAAGCTGTGAAAGTGGTGGAATAAGCTTGAGATAGGTGTTTTGCTTGAAAAGTGGAATTTAGTTTTGGAATGTGGGAGGTTAAACGGATAAAGATGTTTTGTTTTTTTTTGGGTGGTATCAGGTGAGGTTGGGAAACGTGGGGGGTGGGTGGGTGCAGTAGAATAGGGTTTTATTTTTTTGTTTTGGGGGTGCTTTGGTGGGTACCCCACGTCTCCACAGCAATTGGGCGGTTTTTTTCAAAATTTGAACACTAGCAGGCAGGCTATTGGGCGAGAGTGCAGAAGATTTCAGGCAATGTGTAATCCTGAATTCTAAATGGTTTACCTATTCCAGCATTTGTATTATAAAGATTGCCTTTTTGGTTGATTGTAGTGACTAAATTGCCCCTACTTCCTTCCTCTTGACCCAATTCTTCTGCCCCTCCTCTTCTTCGTCTCTCTCTACCCGGAAGCTTTATCCTCTGAGCCTTGCACCACTTTTTGAAGAAGCTGTAGCGTTTGGAAGTACTTGAAATGGCAGCCTCCATCACATCAAAAAGATCAAACCCTATCTAGTTTAAACCCAACCAATTCAATTATACATCATAAATTGGCATATCATGAACCAGCAGGTTGTGGATCAGGCCTAAACCCACTAAATCTATGTGTTGAGACTTTCTTTTCGTGGTTATGGAGGAACATAAAATAGAGGAATAGAGTAGAAGACGTATCTATGAAAAAAAGAGACAACAGAGTGCTCTGTTTTCCTTTTGTTTCAAAATAGAGAATGTTGTAGCCGAGATGGTGAGAGAAATGGGAGGGGATGAGAGAAGTCGAGGCAAGTTCTGTGTGGGCAGTGGTGGGTGGACAAAACGGTGATGGTACAACAGTTGAGGTGTGGTGGAGGCGCTGAAGGAGGCCGGAGGATGTGGCGAAATCTGAGAGGAGATGGAGTCACTGCGGGCCTAGAGGTGGAGGTGTAGACAGAAGCCTTGTAAGAGGAGACAGGGGACTGGAGACAGTTGTAGCTAGTGGAGTGGTTGGGCTTCACTGGAGTCTAATCGGTAGTTGATGTTTCGTAGGTGGTGGTGGAGATTTAGGTGAGAGGTTGGGTTAACCGAAGGATGAATTTTTTAATTTTTGCCAAAGTCATTAAATCTTTTAATTTTATTTAATTTTTATCAGATTTTATTCAAAATCTTGTGAATTGATTGTGATATAAAATGAATTTGTGAATTAATGATTTTCGTATGTTAAATATTACTTGGTATCTTTTTCTACATTTTATAAGTTAATTCTCATATTTCTCGGGATAAAAAAAATAATGTTTTAGGTCCTTTTTTTGAAAAAAGAAACTTCTAGGTTTTATATTACATTTTCTAAATGTCTAGATTATAATTTCTTACAATATAGTTTGTGAGTTTCTAAATTGTTTGTGATTTCTTGCAATATTTTGTATTTTTAATATTTTTACAATAGTTTTATTTCTAAATTTTTAAATATAATTTTTAAATGTATTTTATAGTATCTTGCAATGTTTTTGTTTTTCCATATTTATATAAACTTTGCAAGTCACTTTACATAAGCTTTTCATGTTGTATATACTTTTTTTTTTCATATCTTATTAGGTAAAAAAAAATAAAAAATACAATGAGAAGTCATGAGAGGGTACTTGAATGAGGTAAAACATACATATATCTATGCAACTGTTTCAAGTATATCAAAATTGCCCTTATATTTATGTGTATGCATTAATGGGAAGTCGCACAACTGAATTAATTAATGCCATTTTAAAGATTTTTCAGAACGTTTTGGCTATCTTTTAGTTTATGATAAAACTAAAAGTGTTTAGGGTTTTAGGGTATAATCCTACGACTTATGGTTTAACATTTAATGTCTGAATGCATTCTTTCGGTTTTTTTTTTTGGGGTGGGGGGGAGGATACGTGATTAGGAAATACCGTAAACCTAACCCTCCGTAAACCTTAATCTCAAACATCAAACCACATAAGTTGCATCCTAAATCTTAAATCCCATACATTTAACTCGTAAACCCTAAATCAGTAACACTAAACTCAAACCCTAAAACCCTACATATATGTGTATTTTCTTTGAAAGCCTAGACTCTAAGCTCCAATGCTTAGATACTAAATCCCTAACCTTAACCTATGTATGAGATAATCTACCCTGGTATAAATTCATACATGTTAAGTCGGAAATGTATATACTTCTAATTGGATTAATTTGGGAAGATCTTTAAAAAATGTATGGGGTTACATGAGATTTGTTATTTTGGAAAAATCTTCAATGTATAATTATAGTGGATTTTTTATTTTTTATAACAACTGTGAATGAATAAAGAAAGAAATCCATTTCTATGTTCTCAATTTTTGTGAAAAAATTGGTAATGATGTTTCAGTAGCTATCAATATAGTTTAAAGCATGAAAAATGATCTTTCCATTAAATGAAACAATAACAAATAGATCTTCACTCTTAAATACTAGATATTAAATGCTAATCTCAAAAATTTAAATATAAAAATGTTAAGCCCTAAACCGTGCATTTAGATATTTGAAGAATAAAGAACCCTAAACTTATTATAGTATAATTATCCTGAATTTCATCGCATGTTATCCCAGGTAGTTGTTTATACATTTTTGTGTTGACTTGTATGAATTATTATATATGTTACAAGGGACATTAACCAAGACTTGTAACTACTAACCCTAATCACTAAACACTAAACCCTTAGCCTTAAATCTCTTCAACTCTAGGGTTAATATCCTAAACCTTAAACCCTAGATCGTATATTTTTGTACCCTAAATGTCAAAATGCTAATCTCTAAAATCTAAATTTGAAAAAGCAGAACTCTAAACCATTCAAATATATTAAAATATTACTTGAAACTCGCTTAGTCAAATGATACTAGAAACACATTCAAAAACCGTAAATCCTAGAGTTTTGGATTATGGTTTAGGGTTTAAAAGTTTAGGGTTTTAGCATTTAAGATGTAGTGTAAACTTAATATTTGAATAGTTGGATCAAGAACCCTAAACTCTAAGCTTACTACACTATCATTGTCCTGAATTTCATCATAGGCTATCCCAGGTAATTTTGTATACATTTCTGAGATAACTTGTATGAATTATTATATTTGTTATGCGGGACGTTAACGAAAACTTGTAACTACTTACACTAAACGCTAAACTGTTAACCCTAGACTTCTTCAACTCTTGGATTAATGCCATAAACCTTAAACCTTAAACTCTATATTCTTGTACCCTAAACATTAAAATGCTAATCTCTAAAATCTAAATACGAAAAAGTAGAACTCTAAGCCATTCGAATATATTAAAATATTACTCAAAAGTCGCTTAATCAAGTGATACTAGAACCTCACATTCAAAAATCCTAAATCCTAGAGTTTTGGGTTATGGTTTAGGGTCTAAAAGTTTAGAGTTTTAGCATGTAAGGTGTACTGTAAACTTAATATTTGAATAGTTGAATAAAAAGCCTTAAATCCTGAAGTCACTATGCGATCATTATCCTAAATATCATCATAGGTTATCCCAGTAGTTGTATATACATTCTAAGATAACTTGTATGAATTATTATATAGGTTGTGCAGGACATTAAAGAAGACTTGTAACTACTTACCCTAAATCCCGCACGCTAAACGCTAAACTATTACCCCTAAATTTCTTCAACTCTTGGGTTAATACCATAAACCTTAAACCCTAAACCCTATACTCTTATACCCTAATCTCTAAAGTCTAAATCTGAAAAAGTTGGACTCCAAACCATTCAAATATGTGAAAATATGACTTAAAAGTCGCTCAGTCAAGTGATAATAGAATCCCACATTCAAAAACCCTAAATCTTAGAGCTCGGGTTATGGCTTAGGGTTTGAAAGTTTAGGGTTCTATCGTTCAAGGGGTAGTGTAAACTTAATCTTCAACTAGTTGAATAAAAAAAAACCTAAACCCTAAACTTACTATACTATCATTATCCTGAATGTTTTCATAGGTTATCCTAAGTAGTTGTGTACAAATTTCTGAGATAACTTGTATGAATTATCATCTACGTTATTTGGAACATGAATGAAGACTTGTAACTACTTATCCTAAACCCCAAACACTAAAAGTTAAATGGTTAACCCTAAATTTCTTCAAAGCTTGGGTTAACACCGTAAACCTTAAATGCTAAACCTATATTCTTGTAGCCTAAGCATTAAAAATATTGAACTCTAAACCTGAAAAAGTTGAACTCTAAACCATTCAAATATATTGAAACATCACTTAAATGTCACTCAAGTGATACTAGAGCCCAATGTTCAAAAACCTTAAACCTTAGAGCTTAGGGTTATGGTTTAGGATATAAGAGTTTAAGGTTTTAGCATTAAAGGTGTAATGTGAACCTTAATATTTGAAGAGTTGAATATAGAATTCTAAACCCTAAACCTTAGACTTATTATTATGTAATTATTCTAAATTTTATTATAGGTTATCCCGGGTAGTTGTGTATACATTTTTGGGTTAAAGTGCATGAATTATTGTATATGGTAGGAGCAACGTTAACGAACACTTGCAACTGCTAACCCTAAACTCAAACTCTAATTTCTAAACCACAAAAGTTGAATGCTCCCTAAAGCATAAAATCTAAAACCCTAAACTCCTAAACTCTAAACGCGTAGCCCCCAAACCACAAAAAGTTAAATCCTAAACTTTAAACCTTGATACTTGAACTTTGTTGTAAATTCCTACACCATAATCCCCAAATCTCAGGTTAGGGTTTAACAGTTTACCAATTTAGGGTTTTAGGGATTAAGGTGTAGTGCAAGCCTTGTTGAAGAGTTAAACAATGAAAACCTAACCCAGAAACCCTAAACATATTACACTATCCTAATTCTTGTGGCATCATACGTTATGTATGATGTATCTGAAGTAGTACTATCGTGGTCATTGTATTGCAATAGAAGTTTGGATTAAGCTCTTTATTATTATTTTTGTAAAAAAATTGTAGTATCTAGCGCAAAGAATTAATCAAATTGTAGATAATGGGTGCAAACCATGCTAAAAGTTGAGCATGCAAACTTTGAGCTCTTAAACCCGAAACTCTAGGGTTTAGAGTTTCGATTCGACTTTTTGTACAACTTTAAGAGAAATGTGCATGTAACTTCCTGGGATAATATTAAAAGATCTTCAGGATATGTTATTAACAAGTTAATCTAACATAGCAATGAATCCCTTTCTTTATTTATTCACAATAGTTATGAAAAAAATTAACAATAGTTATGCCTTGAAGATCTCCCAAGTTAATAAATCTTGTATAACCTTATAACTATCATAAAGATCTTCTCAGGTTAACCTAATTGTATAGATATTTTTGTGTTTAACACATATCAATTTTTATACATTATAAAGTATGTCAACAAATACCTTAAAACCTTGAACCTTGGGGTTAATACTGTAAATCCTATGTCCAACTAAACACTTCAACACTAAACTCTAAATTCTAAATTGCAAAACATTGAATTGTAAACATATTGAAATATCCCTTAACTCGAACCATTCAAAAAAATTTCACTATGATTTTTCACATTTCCTTTTATTTTCTTTCATGTTTTTAATTTTTTTTTAACAATCCTTATTCAGAACCATACGTATCTTAAAGATCTCCTAAGGTTATCCCAGGTAGTTGTATACTATATTTTGAGGTTAACATCTATAAATTAGACATTTAGTGTAATAGCCAACCCTAAATTATGTTTATTTATTTAATTAAGTCATGTTATTAATTTTTCACATTTATTTATCTCATTTAATTATCCCGGTTGGGAGAATTCATTTTGGGTCGCATGTTGCAATTCAAGTTAAATTTACCGTATTAATTTCGGAAAAATCGATAGTAGGTCTCGATAATTATGATTTAAAAAATTAAATTACTTTTCATGATATCAAATTTAATTTCGAGCTTTGGAAAAAATTAAATTAATCGCACACGATTTGATTTTTTTTCTAAACCCGAGCTCATTTAAGACCGATTTCGGCCCAATAAGTTCCTAATCTATTTATTTAGCTAATTACCAACATTAACCTCTAATTATAATTAGCAAGATATTATTTAGGAGGATAAATCTCAGCCAAGTAATGTTTTTGCCTTCATTTTATTTCTATCCAAGTAAATGCACAAAGCAAGCCAAGCACACAAGGCCATCTTCTTCTTCCTCCTCCTCCTACCCCACAGCTACCCCTCCTGCCACCACTGTTCTAGTGGCTATTGCCACCCTCAGCCACCAAGCAGCCCACCCATCAACTACCATCCACCGCCCAAACACCTCCCACATCAAGCAACACCTCAATCTCTTCCTTTTGATCACTAAGCAAGGTAAAAGTCTAGCCTAATCAAATTTCATTTTGGATTTTTATGTTGGATTTGATTGTGGATCATTTATTTGATATAAATAAGAGTTATTTAATTATTTTGATATTTTAATGGTTGGATTATGCTTGAAAGTAAGTGATGTTTGAAGTTGTTCATGATCATGCAAGTTTAGGGGGTGATGATGGATTTTGATTGTTTTAAGTGAGATTTTGTGATTTTTGATATTGGCAATGAATATCAAGATGTTTATGCTAATTTATATAAGTTATATAGTGATTTTAAAGGGTGGTTATGTGAAGAAAAGTTGCAAATATGTGATTATTAAGCAGTAAACAGACTTGAAATAGGGGTCACTTTGGGAGAAAACTGGTATTAATTGACACATCAAAAAATCATTATTTCTGGTGGGTTGATATCTCAATGAGTTAGCTTTCAATAGGCTTTATAATTATTTAATTTGGAATTGTGTAGGCAAAGTAATAATCAATTTACGGAAACTACGCAAAATTTGTTGAAACTGTGAACAAACTGGAACAGTGAATTTTACGAAAAAGCTGGTATTGATTGGGTCACTGGAAAATTATGATTTCTGGTTTGTGGATATTTCAATGAATTATATTTCAAATGCCTTTTAAATCACCTTAATCCGAATTCAGTAGAAAAAGTTATGGTCATTTTGCTACGACTGCACAGATTGGACTGAAATTGTGCACGTTTGTATTCTACCCTAATTTTAGGGACGTTACTATGTGAATCATGCTTTGTGTCCTACATGAAAGTTTTAATGGACATTATGATCTTTTCATATTGGGGTTTTATATCTCAATTGAAGGTCATGAGTGAAAGATATAGATTTTCTAAAGTAGACCATCAAACAGTATTATATGAAGAAAGAAATCAGTACTTAACGGATCAAACTGAGGTTTTTTGAGCCTTTGTAAACCTCACAACACCTGTCATGGCATTAAACCTTATATTGTCCATTTTAGAATCATTACATATTCTATTATCCATTTCAGAAGTATTACACTTTCTATTATCCATTTCAGAAATATTAGAAACCCATATTTCATTTATATCGATTAAAATCTTTTCATTATCACCTGAATCATTTCCATTTGATCTATTTTGCTTCAATATGTTGTATTTCAAGTTCAATGACCCTCACTAATTTGCTTCAATTTGTTGTATTTCAGATCATTTTGGTTTAACTTGTCTTAAATTGAATTATTGGAGTTGCAGAAGTCTTTTTAATTAATCAATTTCTATTAAAGTTATAAATTATATCAGTGAATATGGCTTACTGACAACATTTACTTATAATTATATTTTTTTAGGAGAATCGGGGCCTAGTCTATCTTTTCCATTATGCAATAAGTATTATCAAGTGAAATATCATTTTAAACGCTTCAGGTATATTTATTGCCTGTATCTTTAGGAATCAGCATGTATTTATCGAAATTGTAATGTTTTGGTAAGTATATCAATGAATCAGTTTAATTAGTGATTTATCACGTAATTAGTGACCCCATCAGTTGTTAGTTACAGGGCATTGTCTTTCAGTGAGGTGTGCGGCTTCAGGCTAGATCCCCCAATCGGCTTGGCAGGTGTATACATATCCATCAATCGTAACAGTATCAAGGGGTTCACTATCATATAATAATTAGCAATGCAGTTTTATATTCATCTCATTCCTTATTTTGACCTTAAATAAATTGCAAAGCGGGCCCAAACCAGTATTTTAATGATCATTTAACAATATAGAAATGCATATACTAAGCTTCGGTTCATAGTTCAAAATGTTTTTTATGTTTTGTTTTAGGCAAATGCTCAGAGAATCATCTTCATGCTAATAAACCAGTGGAAAAGAATAAGTTGGGCAAGGAAATCGGGGTGGATCAACCATGATATAGCACATGCATATTTTTTGAAGCTGTATATTGAAATCTTCAGCGGATAGAGATGTAGATTGTATGGTGAATTGTGTTTACTAGGTTGTATAAACCTTATGTTGATTAACAGTTGATTATATATGATTTGATCAAGTGTTTGTGTATCATGAAGCTATGCTTAAATATGTTATTTATAACACTCATGATTCAAGCCTTGTCCTCTTGGACGGCGGTAATGCCTATGTCATTGAATTTATCAGATTCTTATTGAAGGGTTTATTAAGGAAAATACAAATTATGAAACATGTTTATTTTGGGAGCGTTACATTTAGGGCTTTTGGTTTAGTGTTCAACACAAAGGTTTGACTATTTAGGTTAAGGCTTTAGGGTACAAATTTCATAGTTTAAGGTTTTTGAGTTGCATTTACGTTTAGGATTTAGTTCCCGATGCTTAGGGTTAAAACCCTAAGTATAAACCCTAAAACCTATAACCATAATCTAAAACTCTTATAGTTTAGTGTTTCGGGTTTAGTGCATATGGTTTAGGTGTAGGATTTACTGTTTGGGTTTTACACTTTAATTCTAAGTCTTAGTTAATATTATTCGTAATATAATATAATAGTTCATACATATCAACCCAGAAATACATGTACAACTGCTTAGGTTAACTTATGAAGATCATATGGATGTGTGGGGTCATATGAGGTTTCTCAAAACATCGGAAGGGTGGGAGAAAAATGGAGGGTATTAGGCAGAATACGATGAAAAGAACTTATAACTTCTATTACAATACAAATAAATAGGATACTAGTGCTTCAAATACATTGCCTGTGGCACATGATTCAAGAAAAATTAGGTTATTAATATAGTAAGTCTAGGGTTTACATTACGGTTTTGGCTTTCCTTTTTCAACTCTTCAAATATCAAGGTTTATGGGTTAGGGTTTAGGGTTTCTTAAATGTTGAACCCTAAAGCCTAAACCACAAAATGTTGAACTGTAAACCAATCAAGTATGTTTAAATATCATTTAATTCAAACCATTCAAAAAATTTTCTGTTATTTTTTCATTTTCTTTCACTTTCTCTAATGTTGTTAATTTTTTTAACAAACCCCATATCACCGCATACATATCCTGAAGATCTTATTAGGTTGTCCCATATAGTTATATGCAGATTTCCAGGTTAATATGCATAAATTTATACAAGTTAAGGTTTAGCGTTAGCTATTTTGTATTTAGGATTTAGTGTCTAGGGTTTAGGTTTTCTAACCGTAGGGTTCACGTATAATTCCTAGGTTTATGACACTTGGTGCTCATGATTTAAGATTAAACTCTAATAGTAAAGTATCAACAATTGCGGTTTAGTGTTATCCTTTTATGGATTAGAGTTTACCATCTTTCTATTTTTCATTTCCCTTGTTTCTTTGGTAGTTTTACAATGGATTAACTCGGTCGTGCTTTGAAAAATATCTCGGTTTGGGCTTATAGGATATCCTGGGTTTTTAGGCTCAACTTTTGGCATGTTTTACTTCTATTAATCACTATTCGAGCAATTCTCTTTGTTGCCTACAAAACCAAAAAAAAACTAATAAAACCTAAGTTAACATCTTTATAAGTTAAATATAAGGAGAACAAGGTATAAAATTCATGCATATAAAGCCCAAACATTTATCCCCTCAATCTCCCAAATTAGAAATCCAGCAATTCATATATATTTAGGGTATTAACTCAATGGTTCAAGGATTCATAGTTTAGGTTTCAAGGTTTGTAGTTTAGGAATAGTAGCTAAAGTCTTGACTAACATCGTTTTATGCTAGCCCAGAAATATATATACAACTACGTAGGTTGACCTATGATGATATTCAGAATATGCATGGAATCATACGGGGCTCCATCAAAAAAAAAAAATAAGAGAAAATAAAGGGAAGTGGACAAAAGGAGGCAGGTAGTACTATGACTTATTAAGAATCAACGCTAAGAAAAAGACCAATAAGAGCTATAAATCACTGAACAAGACTATTCCGTATGACTTATTAACAATTAACTATCAAAATTTTGAAGGAAGTAGTTCTATATTAAGGGGAATACGAGCTAACTCAAAGAAAGGAAAAAAAAAAGAAAAAAAGAAAGAAGTAAAGAAACAAAATTACTTGTCCAGGCTATTACTATCAAAAAATCTATTTGATTGTGCTATTGTACAAAAAGATTCTTGGAATATGAACTATTCTTGTACTAGTGATGACATAATTTGTCAATGGGAGCATTAGCGTCATAAATAATCAGTATTCTTTTTCTTAGTATTATACTAGAAGTTCTGATTTATGAGTCATAATTACTTATTTTCCTTCATTCCCTTCATTTTTTGTCATTTTATTTTATTTTTTTAATAAAGTCAATGTAACTCCATACATATCTTGAAGATCTTCTGATATTAACCTAGTTGGTTGCATATACATTTTTTGGTTAATATTAAACCCTAAACCCCAAACCTTAAACTTTGAGTGGTAATTCCTAAAACCTAAGGTGCAAAAGGTAAATCCAAAACCATTCAAATATATTGAAATATCTCTTAAAAAACACTTATGCATGGAATTATGGAACCCTGTGGTAAAAAACCCTACAATCGTAGAGTTCAGGTTAAGTTTTTAGGGTATTTAAGAGTTTGAGATTTACTGTGTTGGTTTATTTAATATATGTAGTAAAAAAGTGTCTAGGGTTCAAGCTTTAACATTTTAGGCTTATGGTATAAGAACTCACATCAATTTCAAGCATTGATGTTTGAAGTTTAGGATTCAATGCTTTGTAGTTTAGAGTTTAAAAGTTTAGGCTTAGGATTGGGCTCCAAGAGTTTAGGGTTTCAGGGTTATGTCTAGGGGTTTTGACCGTAGGGTTTGGGTATCAAGGATGAGGGTATCACAATTCCTAATATATAAACGTTGGATGCTAAATCCTGATAGTTGATACTTGAATGTGAAGGTTGAACCTTAAATCATGAGCAGTAAATATTAAACCATAAACCTCATTGTTATGCATTTTGCCTCGGTTTCCTTCATTATCTCCTATTAAAATTTTTTTTTTAAACAAACCCTGTATATCCCGATAAATACTCCGAAGATCTTATCAAATTATCTCTAGTAGTTTTATATATATTTTCAAGTTAGCTTGTATGTGTGTGTGTGTGTGTTTGTGTATCTCTGTGTGTGTCTACACACACACATATATATATGTTGAGCAAAAATTTAATAAAAATAAATAATATCCATAACACAACTTTCCGACGTATAAAAAATATACATCGGTTTATTTGAGTACGACCCTATTCAAGAGGATAAACCTCCTTAATTACGTCTCCCATCTCGGAGACCACCTTTTGCTTCCGATTCATTCTATTTCATTATTTTCTTTCTTTGTTCGTTTTATTTCGTATTAATAAGACTTTATACAATTTGGGCTGACATGTATATTGTATGCCGAGTCACCCTTATCCAAAATTTTAATTGCATCAGATAGTGGTCGTATAGGCACTTTCTAGGAAGGGATACGTACACATTCTTCATATGCAGGTTATGGCACGAGCAATTTTATTTGATTTGGAATTTGGGTTGCACTCACATATTTATCGTGAGTTGCCTAGATATCTCTTTTATAGAGGATCAAACCGGCTGTAATTCTTTAATTTTATTCGGCTTAATTTGTATTTTATTTTGATTACATTAATAACCATAACTTAGCCCGAGTTTTAGTTTTGGACTTTATATGTGTAGATTAACTTATTATCCGCAATTTTGATTTAATTTTATCATTTTTTTAAAACTTTTAACGGCTAAGTTATTTTCTACCCGTTTCGCAACGAAAAGGATTTTTATTATTTTTATTTTTTCGACTTACCTCTTTTTGAGGTCGGTCCTTTATTTTATTTAACTTGCGATTGCACCCGAAATTTATTTACGGGTTTCCTGCGTACCCTTGGTGGGATCAAATCGGCGTAGTTCTAGCTCGAATTTTATTTAGGCTTATATTTTGGAAATGGAAGAATTTAGTAGGCTTGGTTGTATATTTGGCTAGACTTTAGTCCATTCTGCCAAACCTATGACTTGAAAAAGATCCGACGTTTTGTAAAACTTGATTTACTAATAGACGGATACCCTGGTTTGGTGGGGTCACATGTTGAATTGAACTGTACTCTTCGTCGTACAATCCTTTGCTTGTCTTTGGTTTTCGTTCGCTCTCTAACCAATTTTTGAACTTCTCCTTGTCCTTCATAGATGCTTTCTAACTTAGCATCAATCGTGTGTCTGCTTAACGGGGTCTTCCATAATTCTTTATATGGAATTTCATTACTAGTGCTTGCTCTATCCATCACTTAATTATGATAACGAGTCTCTAGCCAGTGTGGCGAATTCTTTTTCTTCGTACCAACTCTCGTTCGCTAATTCTGCTTGTTGTAAAATGTATCGCCAGGCTTTTTGGTTGGCGTTGAGACATGATGCATGGCTCTGATACCATTTTGGGGGGATCTTTTTGATCCTTTTTACATAGTTCTTTAAACATTAGAACTGCTGGATGCGGAATTATTTTGTTGCTTTTTCTTCTTAAGCAACCTTTGAAATTTATAATCATAACTTTGATTATGCTTTCTAATAGCATTTTCTAAGGCTAGACGAGCTTCTTTTATGTCTTCTAGCAAATATTTTTGTCACTGTATTGTTTCA
>JAKOGI010001991.1:45000-90000 GCA_029747015.1 Carnegiea gigantea
ATGAATTATCTATTTAAACATACTCCGTACTTTTGCACGGGCCCATACTAGTTTAGATAAATAATACGACCTACAAGATTGCTATTATAGATAATGTAGATGAAAGTGTACCTATGAGATCGATGAAAACGTTGTTTTGGCAAATTACAAAACTATAAAAAGAAAACTAAGTGCAAGAAAAATTTAAACATTCTAGCAACAAGATGAAATAGGAGAAGCAAGCTAAATTTTTTTAAATTGACCTAGATTAATGCAGATATCTTTCTTACCAGATGTTGATCCCTAGAAATTAAAGAAGATTAAATCGAAGCACAATGGATAATGAATAAAAAGAAAATAATATAACTGGCAACAAGGTTGTCATTTTAAGAAAATCAATATTGCAGACCTCAATCAATACTTGATTGGATAGTACATTGCCGACTTGAACACATGGTACTAATGGTCTCAATAATATTGCTAAAATAATGCTTATATTATTTTAAGAGGAATAATTTTTTTGGTAAGTTTGCAGTGATTGGAAACAAAAGCTAAAGCGTAGGGAAATCCCAGGAACTCCAATCCCCTTCAAAGCTGAAGATTCTTAAAATAATGTCTATATTATTCCTTGTAAGAGGAATAATTTTTAAGAGGAATAATGCCTACATTATTTTAAGAGGAATAATTTTTGGTAATTATATTTTAAGAATACTATATTTTACGAATGCAGTGATTCTCATTCTGTTATTTGTATTTCCTTTTAATGTTTCCATAATTAATGTTTATATTTTCCTTGTTAATTATTTTCTTCCTTTTATCAAAATTGATTAATTTAATATGAACAGATGTGATTATGGGAATTAATTTGAGTTTTTTTGACAAATCAAACGGTTATTATTAAAAAAAATTTCAATCTAACAGTTGAAAAACTCTAATTTATAAGAATATAGATAAATAGTAGGACCATAGGATTGCTATTATATATAATATAGATTATTATTCATATAAAAGTGTACAATTTCTCTTAATCAAATTATTTAATTTGAATTTTTTTTACAATAATATTCAGGATCCATTCACTACTATACTTAAAATAAAATTTATGATTAATACAAAATGAAATTAACTAAGAATATAATTTGGATACACTTACTTTTTCAAAATAATTTAGATAAAATTTTTAAAATTCTAGATAAATAATGGCTTAAACTAGGATTAGATTAGGCAATTAGCATACAATATCAAGGGCTTAAAGTTTAATTACAAGATGTTTTGGGGGTAAAGTTTTGGACTTTAGCGCCTAGGTCTAATTAAGGGTTTAATTTTAAGGTTTTTAGGATGTAACCCTAAAGTTAAATAAATAATAAGAAATCCTAAACACGGAACCCCACCCTAGCATTTCATCCTCAACCTAAATCTTTTTTAATATATGTTAAATAGGTGACAAGATTTTGTGAGAAAAAAAGATAATAGGGATTACTAAACTCAAAATAATAACCGTTATCCTAAACCCTAGAGCCCAATATTTAAATGTTAAATTCTAAAAATGAAAAAAAAATAGACCCAAATCCCAAACTTTGATGATAACCTTAAAACATTTAACATGAATACATATGATATACGACTTATTAAGTAGGTTCCAAGTGTTCTTTGAGCAACTTTTTTTAAGAATTATTTTAATATACTCCTTCTGTATTTTAAAAAAATATCCATTTTAATATTTTGTAGTTCAATACAACACTTTTATATATATATATATATATATATATATATATATATATATATATATATATATATATATATATATATATATGTGTATGTATGTGTGTGTGTGTAGACACACACAGAGACACACAAACACACACACACACATATAAGCTAACTTGAAAATATATATGAAATTACAAGGGATAATTTGATAAGACCTTCGGGGTACGTATCAGGATATACAGGGTTTGTTTAAAAAAAAAAATTTTAAATAGGAGATAATGAAGGAAACTAAGGCAAAATGCATAACGATGAGGTTTATGGTTTAATATTTTACTGGTCATGATTTAAGGTTCAACCTTCACATTCAAGTATCAACTATCAGGATTTAGCATCCATCGTTTATACATTAGGAATTGTTAAACCCTCATCCTTGATACCTAAACCCTACGGTCAAAACCCCTAGACAAAACCCTGAAACCCTAAGCTACAAAGCATTGAATCCTAAACTTCAAACATCAATGCTTGAAATTGATGTCAGTTTTGACGATAATCTATTGGGCTTCGCACTCTAAATGCAACTCACTCAGAACTTCCCGACTTGTTGGCAAGGTTACAGAAAGTCCATGGATGTCGCTGTGTCATGTCCAACACCATATAGCAGCTCTCTTTCGAAGCAGGAAATCAGTGGGAGTTCAACACGCTGCACCCCTTGAGCTAGGTAGGAGCAGCCACACTAAACACCACACTAGATGAACATCATGAACACAAGATCATGCGAGGTGAGTGGAACTAAAGGATTTCAAAGAGCAAGAAAAGAAAACCCGTACCGCCCATAACACAGCTGGACATGTGAAACAAGAGCTAATGCGCAGACTAAAAGAGGAAAGGGGTTAGCGGGCAGTGCACAATGTGACTAACACCAGCAACCCGCCGAGATTACGTTGGTAAAATAGCACTCCACCATGGTCATAACTACGCCTGTACCAGGTGGGGAAGGCATTCAAGCCAGACAATATAGACATAATGTTAGCCAGAATAATAATCCAAAAGGGCCAAAATGCAGGATCACGAATAGACAAGCAAGGACTACTAAGCAACAAGAGTAGCTTCACAGCATTGAGAAAAGGATGCAGCCAAAAGTGTCCGGCAAAGGAGGTGGCCCAATTGTGCATAATCAGAACTTGTCTAGTAAGCAACAGGAGTATATTCACAGCATCGACAAAAGGTGGCAGCCAAGTGTCCAGCAAAAGTGGCAGCTCACTTGTGAATAATATGAACAGCTTACTCTGCAATAGTTATCACGTTGAGGAGTGCACCTCCAGACTGCAAAGCTCCCCACGGCGTAGACTCATCTTCACCACCTTTATCACCACTTACTTCATCGCAGCAAGCAACGTGCAGCAACTTCCGAGTTGCATTATCCTCCTCAGAAGATTCATCACTTGTATGCTGAGCTTTACGCTTTGCACCACGCTTTGACCTTGCGATTTTAGCTTCTATATCCTCTTCAGAACACCTTGAAAGAATTCAGCGGTTAAAAATTACATATATTAGTCCATAAAAGTGGCAAAGCATCTTAGGCCACTTGCAAGGGTTCACAAGAATGCACAAGAAACCTTCCCTAATGAAGAGTAAAAGTGGTAGAGCAGGTTGCTGTCCACCCATGCAATTGCAGACTATAAATCAGACCATAAGAAAGATATATTCACCTAAGTGTCTGACCACAAGCTTCACACTTGTTTAGCTTGCTTTCGGGAGCTGGCTTAAAAAGTCCCAAGATGTAAGTGCCCCTCAAGTCACACACTTGTGCCCGGTAAAGTTTAGAACCATCCTCATCCTTTGCCTCAAGCGTAAGATAATGCATCAACCCGGTCATGGTCTTGAAGTTGTGACCGACTGTCTTGATCCACTCCAGATGTGAATTCTGCCAAGCAAGCATAGAAAAAAAATCAGCGTAAGATGGACGAGCTGAAATTGAAATAAGGCATTAGGACTTTTAGGGGCAAGATTTCATTCAAGACCTGCTCTTCATTGTATTTTTGCACTGCAAACTTCGCAATTTTCTTACAGTAACCATGGTTCATTTCGCGTCGACCTGCAGAGTTTAGACCACCGACACGACACAATCTAGGGCCTCTAGAATGCTTCTCTGTTCTATAGTTGAAAAGCTAGAACAGGCACAGTGGAAAAGTCAATCAAAAAAACATAGAACATCATCCGATGAAGCAGAGCATGACAGGACAACAGTAAGTTACAATTATATCAATGCCAAAAGCAAACCTCGTCACACTCATTCGTCTCACAGAATCTCTTCATCCTTTTTGCAAACTGCGGAGCATTTGGATTCACATCATCCACAGACTCTTTATAGCTATCATCATCATCATCATCTGAGCCGCTTTCTTTTTCAGCCTCTGAACTTTCGGAAATTTCGTCTGAGCTGCTTTCTTCATCCTCTGAACTTTCAACTTCGTCTCCTGGACGGTTCCTACCACTCCCCTCTATCTCTCCTCGACTCTCCACATACGTTGAGCCATCTTTACTCGCAACGTCAATCGATTTACCAACTTCCCTCACCATTGTTCTTTAAAGATGGGCACTGAAACAAAACCAATCACATCAGGGCACATAATCACGTAACGAAAAAGCCGGAGTGATAACAAGGGAGGCAACTAAGTGCGAACACTTAGAAAACAAATGCAACAGGGAGTCACAGAAACCAACTAACCAAGACAAGAAACGAGATAAAGCATCAAGCATGAATTATATATCAACAATTTTTTTTTTTAAGGAAGAGACAGAAACTAGTCGAATCAGATAGGGAATTGGGGAAATCGGAAAGATTTCTAGGGTTTCTACCAAGCCGTTAACAAATTTCCCAAATCCAACATGAAGCAAATAAATTTTGAACCAGGAATCGATTAACACGTACCGCTTAGGCAGAGATTCTGGACGGTAGGCGATTTCTGCGAACTCGAGATAAGGTGCCGCGCCTCTCCTCTCGGAGAGGAAAAAGCTGAGGCAGAAACAGCTTAGGCAGTGTTGCCCGAATTTTGTAGACGGCTTTACCATTCGGTTCTCAGTTTAAGGCTCTGTTATTTTTGGGAGTGATTGCAATTTACGAATCTCAACCTACTTTAATTCATTTCAATCTATTTTAATCTATTTTAATTTATTTAAAAAATATATAAACTTTAATTCACTTCAACCTACCTCAATCTATTTCAATTCACTTCAACCAACTTTAACCTATCACTTCGTAATTTTAATAATTTGTAAAGTTTCATGTGAGATTTAATTATTCTTGCACAAAATAGTTCACTTACAATACCTTTTTGTAAATTATCGTACTTTAAAATTTTTAATTTTTGTATTTTTGTATTTTTATAATTTTTAATTTTTCTTTTTTTAATTTTTAATTTTTAGTTTTTCAATTTTTAATTTTTAATTTTTCTATTTAATTTCTAATTTTTAGTTTTTAATTTTTAATTTTTCGTATTTATTTTTTACTTTTTTTATTATTTTATTTTTCAATTTTTTGTGTTTTTGTATTTTTGTATTTTTGTATTTTTTGTCTTTATTTTTGTATTTTTCATTTTTCATTTTTCATTTTTTAATTTTATTTTTGTAGTTTTTGATTTTTTGTTTTTATTTTTATTTTTTATTTTTATTTTATTCCAAAAAACATACGGAAAATTCCAAAAATTAAAAAATTAAAAAATAAAAATAAAAATAAAATAAAAAATATAAAAGCAAATAAAAAATAAAAATTATAAATAATTAAGATATAAAGAAATAAGTAATAAAAAATAAAGATAAAAAATAAATTAAAAACTATAAATTAAAAAATTAAAAACAAATAAAAAATAAAAAATAAATAAGAAATAATAACTAAATAATAACAAAATAAAAATAAAAATAAAAAATAAATAGTCAATAAATACTAAAAATTAAAATTAAATAAAAATAAAAACAAAAAATTAAAAATAAAAAATGCAAAATGAAAAAAAAATTAAAATGCAAAATTAAAATTAAAAAATAAAAACAAAAAATAAAAATAAAAATAATGGAAAAGAATAAACAAAAATTGTACAAAATTTCGATAACTTCATAAATTATCACATATTAATTACATTCTCATTATTTTAACCAACTGCAACCAACCACATAAAAAATACACCAACTTCAACCTACTTCGGCCTACTTCAATCTATTTTAACCCACCTCGATAAAATACCAACTTCAATCCACCTCAACTTATCTCAAACTATTTCAACCTACTTTACCCTTTTACCCGTCCAATTTACCCACGAAAAGAACAGAGCCTAAGTGTTCTTTTAGGAGCCAAAATACAGGAGCAGCTTTTCAAGTAGTTCAAAAAAGAAAAAGAAGAAGAAGAATAAAAAACTCTCAGTCATTATTATTAGTAATAATATTAAAAATAAGAATGTTACTACTAATAAGAATAATATTAGTAAAATATCATTATGAGTGTAAATTAGGCTTAGTAAATTTTTAGAAGGGCACCTTTGTCCTTTGTGCACTCACCCTACTGCATCTTTACTGTGGCAAAGGTGACATTACCACATGTCAATCATAACGCAACACTAACATTTAAATACAGCATCTTTAGATAATTTAAAAATAAACAACCATTTTCCTTTGTATGTTTTAGAATCTAAAGGTGTTATTTTATGTGGGGTAGATATTGACATTGCTTTTTGATATACTAGTATGGGCTCGTACAAAAACACGGAGCATGTTTAAATAGATAATTCATAACTATCTTATCAAAAAAATAAATAGATAGTTGGTGTAGAAATAATTAATACTATAAGTAAAGAGAAGAAAAAAACCCAACAAAAAAAATTAAATATACAGTAACTGCGTGCATAAACAATACGATTAACAATAGAAAACTATATCATTGAGGAATAAGTCTATATAAGGATGATGACACATTAGGTAGTGAACTCGGTACAAAGTACACTAAATTGGATGATGATAAGTTAAGTTATGACGCCAGTGATGAAGAATCCACCTTCGTCTCTTGTACCTAAACCAAAAATCAAGATTTAGTGATAATTTGATTAACATGGATGGAACAGAATTTTATATATACACATTATATACCTGGTATACCTAACATTACTCCGTCATATGTAATAGACCTCTTCTTCCCAATTGACTGGCACAATAAGAGCGACAGGAGCTTCTACTTCATGCCGGCGTGGAGGCTCTATAATGAAAACCCAAGGTGCGTGTGTATGTGTGCGTGCGTGTGTATGTGTGTGTGTATATATATACACATATACATATATATATGTGCGTGCGTGCGTATGTGTGTGTGTGTGTGTATATATATATGTATATGTATATGTATATAAAATATACAAAATAATACATACATATACTTATGTATATATATGTACATATATATATATATATATATATATATATATATATATATATATATATATATATATATATACATATATATATATATATATATATATATATATATATATATATATATATATATATATATATATATATATATATATATATATATACATATATATATATATGTATATGTATATATTATTTTGTATATATATATATATATATATATATATATATATATATATATATATATATATATATATATGTGTTTGTGTGTATATATATATATATATATATATATATATATATATATATATATATATGTTCATATATATATATAAGTATATGTATGTATTATTTTGTATAATATATATATTTATGTCATTATGTCATTATGTACATATATATATATATATATATATATATATATATATATATATATATATATATATATATATATGGTCGGGATTGTAAATTGATAAAAGTCTGTATTAAAATGTGGATTAAATTATTATGTAAGTTTCCCTTGTCATTTATTTGTCCTTGCAGCGTTCTGTGTCTCGAGCAGCCGACTCTGTCTGGGGTCATTACCCCCTTGTCTTACGGTCTCCTCTTCTCCCTAGAGATTTCACTCTCCATCTTCTCTCTAGATGGTTCAACCTCTCACTCTCGCTCTCCCTCTCCCTCTCATCTCTAGATGCTTCGCTCTCTATCCTCTCTGCACACATTTCAACCCTCTCTTCGCCAGATTTCTCATCGGTCTCTATCATATCTCTCTAAACAGTTCCCCCTTGATGAAAACCGTCGTGAGAACCATCGATGTACAACCATTTGAAAATGACACCACCACCCACTTGTAGATCGGCGGACGGCGAGTCTAGCGATACCATCTACGCTGCCAACACGTCACTCAGGCGGAGGCGCGTGGTTGTACGCGTCGCTATGGTGGTGGTGCGTGCCGATTTTTCAGCAAAATTTGTGCAAATCGGTGTTCTAGGAAGCGATGGAGGAAGAAGGCAGTCGAAAGACTCCTTCGTCGGCGGCGCGTGTGGTCCACGCGCCACCCCTCCATGGCGGATCTGATGGGTTTGGTGTGTTTATCAGTGTACTCGTCAGTTGAGAAGCCCCCCTTATGTATTAAAGTTTGTGCGTAGATTTGGCATTTTTCGTCATGTTATGTTCATTTATGTACGTATAATTTCAGATCTAGGGCTTTCACGTGTTGTAATGTGGGTTTTTGTGGATTTATTGGGAGTTTTGGGGTTTGGGTAGTATTTGTGGTGATTTTTTTTCCCTTGTTTGGTTTCTCGGTTTATCTTGTAATATTTTATGTAGATCTAGGGCCTTCAACGTTTGTAATGGGGGATTTGGGGGTTTTTTGGGGGATTTTGGGGGTTCAATCGCACACGGGCATATTTTGGAGGCATTGAATCCGATTATCCAGTGGATCTACGAGCTGTAGTTGTTCGTACGACCGGTAAGTTTATGGGTTTTTTTCCTTTTTTGTGTGATATGGGTTCTTCGTCTTAAGCAACATATTTGTCTGATCTGGGAATTTTTTCCCATTTTTGGTTTTTCGGTTTACAGGTTGACGAATTGTGCGGGATCTGGGAAAGGTAAATCTCAGCTGGTAATTTTCTTGTTTGTTGTTCTTGATGTGTGTTTGGTAATGTCTTCCTTTTCTTTGCTTAAAGATTATACTTAAAATCATTTCAGCCTTTGACTTATATGGTGTATGATATCAAATTATGCTTAAAATTATGCTTAAAATTATGAATTAAGAAATAGATTGTCAATATGCTTAAAATTATGCGTCCTCAATAGTTAATAAAAATATTTATATACTATGGGGGCTCTTGAAGCAGATTGTATTAATAAGACTGATAAGAATTAAATTATTAATGTGGTATACCATAATTTAGAATAGTTTCTTTAGGTACTATTTGCTTATTATTTAATCATTGAATTAAACTAACACTATATGAATTAGTAGTAATTCCTCATGATATGTTGATGTTGGCCAAGAAACTTCCAAATGTTGTCATATAAAAGTATATGGAATTTGATTGTTCATGGTATGTGAACTCCATTCCTCGTATGATTGTGGAATTTGATTGTTCATGGTATGTGAATTCCATTCCTTTTTGTATTATTCTGTAGTCGTCCTGTTCAATTATTCAATAACAAAGGTAAGTAATTTATACTCTAGAGTTTTCATGCATAATTTAGTCTATAAACCCCGATCGATCCCAAAAAACATAAGAATTTGGTCTCAGGTTCGATTTAGACTCTTGAAGTTGGGTTTGAAATTTCATGAAAATGAACAATATAAAGTTGTAAATGATGGTGAGGGAAGAAGTAAATGTCAAGATGAAATAATTGGGAATTTCCAAAGAAATAGAGTGGAAATGTGCAATCTTCATTCTGTTTTTCTTTTTGTTTGTAATTATTTTGGTCTTCGCTGGACAATTCAAGCTAAGTCAGCTGGAAGAAATGCAAAGATTGGGAATTGGCAACTAAAATGACAAATGATACAATGAAATTGGTATTTATGTAGTGAACTTTTACTTTAAGTGTATAAGTTCTTCGTTAAGCAGTTAAGATTAAAATTTAAGTGTACTTAATTTTACATTCAATTACCCCATTTGGGTTATATTCATTTATAATTCGGTAATATTCGAATTCTACTTCATCTTAAAATTGATTGGTTTAAAATCAAGTAAGATTTAATAGAGTTAATTTATCTCATTTCAGCCTTGACCCAAGGATTATTTCAATCTTAGAGTTTTTACATTTAATAAAAAGGAATACGATTAATAATCAACTTAACACGATTACACTGATTCTTATTTTCTGATTGAATGTGTAAAAAGAAACTGATACTATCTTAAGGTGCATTACTTAAGTTTTAGGCATTATGTATGTATAAATGTATGTATGTACATGTGTGATGTGGATATTGTACGGACTGCTTGATCATGATAGGGTAGATTTGTGTGTATAATTCAGTTGTCTGTCGCTCTTGGTTTTGATTTGAGTGTTGACATATGATTTTGGATTCCTGTATGATTTAGCCTATAAACCCCGATCGACCCCAAAAAAACATAAGAATTTGGTCTCAGGTTCGATTTAGACTCTTGAATTTGGGTTTGAAATTTCATGAAAATGAACAATATAAAGTTGTAAATGATGGTGAGGGAAGAAGTAAATGTCAAGGTGAAATAATTAGGAATTTCCAAAAGAAATAGAGTGGAAATGTGCAATCTTCATTCTGTTTTTCTTTTTGTTTGTAATTATTTTGGTCTTCGCTGGACAATTCAAGCTAAGTCAGCTGGAAGAAATGCAAAGATTGGGAATTGGCAACTAAAATGACAAATGATATAATGAAATTGGTATTTATGTAGTAAACTTTTACTTTAAGTGTATAAGTTCTTCGTTAAGCAGCTAAGATTAAAATATAAGTGTACGAAATTTTATAATCAATTACCCCTTTTGGGTTATATTTATTTATAATTCGGTAATATTCAAATTCTATTTCGTCTTAAAAATGACTAGTTTAAAATTAAGTGAGATCTAATATAGTTAATTTATCTCATTCCAGCCTTGACTCAAGGATTATTTCGATAGAGTTTTTACATTTAATAAAAAGGAATACGATTAATAATCAACTTAATACGATTATACTGATTTTGATTTTCTGATTGGATGCGTAAAAAGAAACTGATACTTATCTTAAGGTGTATTACCTAAGTTTTGGGCATTATGTATGTATAAATGTGTGTATGTACATGTGTGATGTGGATATTGTATGGACTACTTGATCATGATAAGGTAGATCTGTGTGTATAATTCACTTATTTGTCGCTCTTGGTTTTGATCTGGGTGTTGTCATATGATTTTGAATGATGTTTTAAGTATGTGAGGTGTAATTTTTTGGACTTGTGTGACACTTCTAATGAACCTAGAACTACTTGATTCCCCCGCTACCTGATGCTCTCTTTCACACTTCTGATGGTAGAGGTGTGTTTGTAACTAAAGTCTTTTATTTTTGGGTGTCGATATTGTTAGAGTATAGAGGGTGTTCACATATATATATATATGTGTGTGTGTGTGTGTGTGCGTGTGTGTGTGTGTGTGTGCAGTAATCGTATAAATAATCTAAATGTTCATGTGGTAAGCACAATTTTACATATATATGTTTGTTGTGGAGGTAAGGAAGGTAATACATACCTAAAGTTGGACCAATTTCACTTTTGCTTGATGTTGTGATTTGTCTCTCAGCACACAAATGGGGGTGTCTGTATTGTCCTCTTAGTCTGCACTATCAATTCATGGGGCGAAAGTAAGAATGTATGTAATAAAATTTAAAAGTCTAATTCGGTGGGAAGGGTACTGTCATACCTCGAATGTAAATTGCTTGCAGTCTTGTTCAAAGTTCCCTAAACATGCAATTATTGGTCAAACACTGGTGTAAAAAGGGAAACAGCTGTGAACATGGGGGCAGAATATAATTGGTTCAACTTTGACTACATTTGATGGATAAGTGAAATGTAGGTTAACATGCAGAATCAGGCGCCCACTTCACACTTTGGGAATCAAATTTTCGTGGCTAACTTGTTGGGAAACATTTAAATTTTGCATTGCATGTCATGTTTAATGTTCGTATGCTGAACATGCTTAAATTGGATTCTGTGATTGATTTCCTTGGATTAAATTCATTAGTCCAGCCTAAGAGAACATACCTAAGCAGAAAACAAAAGAAATATAAGGGGGTATGTGGCGTAGTTAGTTTCAGCGAGATGTATATAGACGGGAAGTTATGAGAAATGTTCTGCTGAACATTATAAATTGGCCATTTAAGTTGCTCATGCATATACTCTTGTGTTGAATACATTACATTTGTATGTTGCCTAATTAGTTCAAGTGAGATGCATATAGTTGTGAAGCTATGAGAAATGTTCTGCTGAACATGACTAAATTGGCCATTCAAGTTGCTCATGCATATACTCTGTTGAATACATTACAGTTGGATCATTATGTGTGAAACGTTTATCAATCTTAATGTATTTCAAAGTTGCAAATTGCACCAATTCAGATATGAAGTCATATAATTATAGCATTCTGTGAATGATTTCCTTGATTGTAACATGCATGTTCACAACCAAAATTTGCATTTTGTAAATATAATGACAAGAAATGTCTGATTGAAAAAGCTAGGTGGTAAGAAAACACTACCTCGAAATGGGTCTTGGAAACCTGCAAGTAATACGCATACTTGCGGATGTGCTATAGAAAAGTATGAATCGTTAGTCTCAATAGCCACGATTGGTGATTCCTGACATAAGAATTTCACAATTTATAAACGTTGGCATATTCAAGTCAATACCTGATTTATAAGCTGGATTTCAACTATGCAATCCTGCACGGATATGACTGGGGCAATTAGTGACTCTTGAAATGCATTAATTTTGCACTTAATGTGAACAGTAGTGCCCTTGCAACGTAAATCAATACTTGTGTTTTAATGAGCACGATTTCGATTCTGTAATTCTACACGGATGCGATTGTGGCAATTAGTAACTCTTGCAATGCGTTAATTAGGCGATTGTGGCAATTGGTACCTCTTGGAATACATCAATTTTCCACTTTACAACACGTTTATAGTAGTGCCATTAAAACATAATTGTTAGATGACTCGTACCTTGAAGTATTGCCATGTATGAATCTCGGAGTTGATCCCAATATGCCCCGGCATGCAATTATCGATCCCAATCTGTCTTGTGAATTTGCCGATGGTCAGAATTGATAAGTAAGAAAACTTGGGTTGTGAGTCTTGGCAAGCTGTGAAAGTGGTGGAATAAGCTTGAGATAGGTGTTTTGCTTGAAAAGTGGAATTTAGTTTTGGAATGTGGGAGGTTAAACGGATAAAGATGTTTTGTTTTTTTTTGGGTGGTATCAGGTGAGGTTGGGAAACGTGGGGGGTGGGTGGGTGCAGTAGAATAGGGTTTTATTTTTTTGTTTTGGGGGTGCTTTGGTGGGTACCCCACGTCTCCACAGCAATTGGGCGGTTTTTTCAAAATTTGAACACTAGCAGGCAGGCTATTGGGCGAGAGTGCAGAAGATTTCAGGCAATGTGTAATCCTGAATTCTAAATGGTTTACCTATTCCAGCATTTGTATTATAAAGATTGCCTTTTTGGTTGATTGTAGTGACTAAATTGCCCCTACTTCCTTCCTCTTGACCCAATTCTTCTGCCCCTCCTCTTCTTCGTCTCTCTCTACCCGGAAGCTTTATCCTCTGAGCCTTGCACCACTTTTTGAAGAAGCTGTAGCGTTTGGAAGTACTTGAAATGGCAGCCTCCATCACATCAAAAAGATCAAACCCTATCTAGTTTAAACCCAACCAATTCAATTATACATCATAAATTGGCATATCATGAACCAGCAGGTTGTGGATCAGGCCTAAACCCACTAAATCTATGTGTTGAGACTTTCTTTTCGTGGTTATGGAGGAACATAAAATAGAGGAATAGAGTAGAAGACGTATCTATGAAAAAAAGAGACAACAGAGTGCTCTGTTTTCCTTTTGTTTCAAAATAGAGAATGTTGTAGCCGAGATGGTGAGAGAAATGGGAGGGGATGAGAGAAGTCGAGGCAAGTTCTGTGTGGGCAGTGGTGGGTGGACAAAACGGTGATGGTACAACAGTTGAGGTGTGGTGGAGGCGCTGAAGGAGGCCGGAGGATGTGGCGAAATCTGAGAGGAGATGGAGTCACTGCGGGCCTAGAGGTGGAGGTGTAGACAGAAGCCTTGTAAGAGGAGACAGGGGACTGGAGACAGTTGTAGCTAGTGGAGTGGTTGGGCTTCACTGGAGTCTAATCGGTAGTTGATGTTTCGTAGGTGGTGGTGGAGATTTAGGTGAGAGGTTGGGTTAACCGAAGGATGAATTTTTTAATTTTTGCCAAAGTCATTAAATCTTTTAATTTTATTTAATTTTTATCAGATTTTATTCAAAATCTTGTGAATTGATTGTGATATAAAATGAATTTGTGAATTAATGATTTTCGTATGTTAAATATTACTTGGTATCTTTTTCTACATTTTATAAGTTAATTCTCATATTTCTCGGGATAAAAAAAATAATGTTTTAGGTCCTTTTTTTGAAAAAAGAAACTTCTAGGTTTTATATTACATTTTCTAAATGTCTAGATTATAATTTCTTACAATATAGTTTGTGAGTTTCTAAATTGTTTGTGATTTCTTGCAATATTTTGTATTTTTAATATTTTTACAATAGTTTTATTTCTAAATTTTTAAATATAATTTTTAAATGTATTTTATAGTATCTTGCAATGTTTTTGTTTTTCCATATTTATATAAACTTTGCAAGTCACTTTACATAAGCTTTTCATGTTGTATATACTTTTTTTTTTCATATCTTATTAGGTAAAAAAAAATAAAAAATACAATGAGAAGTCATGAGAGGGTACTTGAATGAGGTAAAACATACATATATCTATGCAACTGTTTCAAGTATATCAAAATTGCCCTTATATTTATGTGTATGCATTAATGGGAAGTCGCACAACTGAATTAATTAATGCCATTTTAAAGATTTTTCAGAACGTTTTGGTTATCTTTTAGTTTATGATAAAACTAAAAGTGTTTAGGGTTTTAGGGTATAATCCTACGACTTATGGTTTAACATTTAATGTCTGAATGCATTCTTTCGGTTTTTTTTTTTGGGGTGGGGGGGAGGATACGTGATTAGGAAATACCGTAAACCTAACCCTCCGTAAACCTTAATCTCAAACATCAAACCACATAAGTTGCATCCTAAATCTTAAATCCCATACATTTAACTCGTAAACCCTAAATCAGTAACACTAAACTCAAACCCTAAAACCCTACATATATGTGTATTTTCTTTGAAAGCCTAGACTCTAAGCTCCAATGCTTAGATACTAAATCCCTAACCTTAACCTATGTATGAGATAATCTACCCTGGTATAAATTCATACATGTTAAGTCGGAAATGTATATACTTCTAATTGGATTAATTTGGGAAGATCTTTAAAAAATGTATGGGGTTACATGAGATTTGTTATTTTGGAAAAATCTTCAATGTATAATTATAGTGGATTTTTTATTTTTTATAACAACTGTGAATGAATAAAGAAAGAAATCCATTTCTATGTTCTCAATTTTTGTGAAAAAATTGGTAATGATGTTTCAGTAGCTATCAATATAGTTTAAAGCATGAAAAATGATCTTTCCATTAAATGAAACAATAACAAATAGATCTTCACTCTTAAATACTAGATATTAAATGCTAATCTCAAAAATTTAAATATAAAAATGTTAAGCCCTAAACCGTGCATTTAGATATTTGAAGAATAAAGAACCCTAAACTTATTATAGTATAATTATCCTGAATTTCATCGCATGTTATCCCAGGTAGTTGTTTATACATTTTTGTGTTGACTTGTATGAATTATTATATATGTTACAAGGGACATTAACCAAGACTTGTAACTACTAACCCTAATCACTAAACACTAAACCCTTAGCCTTAAATCTCTTCAACTCTAGGGTTAATATCCTAAACCTTAAACCCTAGATCGTATATTTTTGTACCCTAAATGTCAAAATGCTAATCTCTAAAATCTAAATTTGAAAAAGCAAAACTCTAAACCATTCAAATATATTAAAATATTACTTGAAACTCGCTTAGTCAAATGATACTAGAAACACATTCAAAAACCGTAAATCCTAGAGTTTTGGATTATGGTTTAGGGTTTAAAAGTTTAGGGTTTTAGCATTTAAGATGTAGTGTAAACTTAATATTTGAATAGTTGGATCAAGAACCCTAAACTCTAAGCTTACTACACTATCATTGTCCTGAATTTCATCATAGGCTATCCCAGGTAATTTTGTATACATTTCTGAGATAACTTGTATGAATTATTATATTTGTTATGCGGGACGTTAACGAAAACTTGTAACTACTTACACTAAACGCTAAACTGTTAACCCTAGACTTCTTCAACTCTTGGATTAATGCCATAAACCTTAAACCTTAAACTCTATATTCTTGTACCCTAAACATTAAAATGCTAATCTCTAAAATCTAAATACGAAAAAGTAGAACTCTAAGCCATTTGAATATATTAAAATATTACTCAAAAGTCGCTTAATCAAGTGATACTAGAACCTCACATTCAAAAATCCTAAATCCTAGAGTTTTGGGTTATGGTTTAGGGTCTAAAAGTTTAGAGTTTTAGCATGTAAGGTGTACTGTAAACTTAATATTTGAATAGTTGAATAAAAAGCCTTAAATCCTAAAGTCACTATGCGATCATTATCCTAAATATCATCATAGGTTATCCCAGTAGTTGTATATACATTCTAAGATAACTTGTATGAATTATTATATAGGTTGTGCAGGACATTAAAGAAGACTTGTAACTACTTACCCTAAATCCCGCACGCTAAACGCTAAACTATTACCCCTAAATTTCTTCAACTCTTGGGTTAATACCATAAACCTTAAACCCTAAACCCTATACTCTTATACCCTAATCTCTAAAGTCTAAATCTGAAAAAGTTGGACTCCAAACCATTCAAATATGTGAAAATATGACTTAAAAGTCGCTCAGTCAAGTGATAATAGAATCCCACATTCAAAAACCCTAAATCTTAGAGCTCGGGTTATGGCTTAGGGTTTGAAAGTTTAGGGTTCTATCGTTCAAGGGGTAGTGTAAACTTAATCTTCGACTAGTTGAATAAAAAAAAACCTAAACCCTAAACTTACTATACTATCATTATCCTGAATGTTTTCATAGGTTATCCTAAGTAGTTGTGTACAAATTTCTGAGATAACTTGTATGAATTATCATCTACGTTATTTGGAACATGAATGAAGACTTGTAACTACTTATCCTAAACCCCAAACACTAAAAGTTAAATGGTTAACCCTAAATTTCTTCAAAGCTTGGGTTAACACCATAAACCTTAAATGCTAAACCTATATTCTTGTAGCCTAAGCATTAAAAATATTGAACTCTAAACCTGAAAAAGTTGAACTCTAAACCATTCAAATATATTGAAACATCACTTAAATGTCACTCAAGTGATACTAGAGCCCAACGTTCAAAAACCTTAAACCTTAGAGCTTAGGGTTATGGTTTAGGATATAAGAGTTTAAGGTTTTAGCATTAAAGGTGTAATGTGAACCTTAATATTTGAAGAGTTGAATATAGAATTCTAAACCCTAAACCTTAGACTTATTATTATGTAATTATTCTAAATTTTATTATAGGTTATCCCGGGTAGTTGTGTATACATTTTCGGGTTAAAGTGCATGAATTATTGTATATGGTAGGAGCAACGTTAACGAACACTTGCAACTGCTAACCCTAAACTCAAACTCTAATTTCTAAACCACAAAAGTTGAATGCTCCCTAAAGCATAAAATCTAAAACCCTAAACTCCTAAACTCTAAACGCGTAGCCCCCAAACCACAAAAAGTTAAATCCTAAACTTTAAACCTTGATACTTGAACTTTGTTGTAAATTCCTACACCATAATCCCCAAATCTCAGGTTAGGGTTTAACAGTTTACCAATTTAGGGTTTTAGGGATTAAGGTGTAGTGCAAGCCTTATTGAAGAGTTAAACAATGAAAACCTAAACCAGAAACCCTAAACATATTACACTATCCTAATTCTTGTGGCATCGTACGTTATGTATGATGTATCTGAAGTAGTAGTATCGTGGTCATTGTATTGCAATAGAAGTTTGGATTAAGCTCTTTATTATTATTTTTGTAAAAAAATTGTAGTATCTAGCGCAAAGAATTAATCAAATTGTAGATAATGGGTGCAAACCATGCTAAAAGTTGAGCATGCAAACTTTGAGCTCTTAAACCCGAAACTCTAGGGTTTAGAGTTTCGATTCGACTTTTTGTACAACTTTAAGAGAAATGTGCATGTAACTTCCTGGGATAATATTAAAAGATCTTCAGGATATGTTATTAACAAGTTAATCTAACATAGCAATGAATCCCTTTCTTTATTTATTCACAATAGTTATGAAAAAAATTAACAATAGTTATGCCTTGAAGATCTCCCAAGTTAATAAATCTTGTATAACCTTATAACTATCATAAAGATCTTCTCAGGTTAACCTAATTGTATAGATATTTTTGTGTTTAACACATATCAATTTATATACATTATAAAGTATGTCAACAAATACCTTAAAACCTTGAACCTTGGGGTTAATACTGTAAATCCTATGTCCAACTAAACACTTCAACACTAAACTCTAAATTCTAAACTTGCAAAACATTGAATTGTAAACATATTGAAATATCCCTTAACTCGAACCATTCAAAAAAATTTCACTATGATTTTTCACATTTCCTTTTATTTTCTTTCATGTTTTTAATTTTTTTTTAACAATCCTTATTCAGAACCATACGTATCTTAAAGATCTCCTAAGGTTATCCCAGGTAGTTGTATACTATATTTTGAGGTTAACATCTATAAATTAGACATTTAGTGTAATAGCCAACCCTAAATTATGTTTATTTATTTAATTAAGTCATGTTATTAATTTTTCACATTTATTTATCTCATTTAATTATCCCGGTTGGGAGAATTCATTTTGGGTCGCATGTTGCAATTCAAGTTAAATTTACCGTATTAATTTCGGAAAAATCGATAGTAGGTCTCGATAATTATGATTTAAAAAATTAAATTACTTTTCATGATATCAAATTTAATTTCGAGCTTTGGAAAAAATTAAATTAATCGCACACGATTTGATTTTTTTTCTAAACCCGAGCTCATTTAAGACCGATTTCGGCCCAATAAGTTCCTAATCTATTTATTTAGCTAATTACCAACATTAACCTCTAATTATAATTAGCAAGATATTATTTAGGAGGATAAATCTCAGCCAAGTAATGTTTTTGCCTTCATTTTATTTCTATCCAAGTAAATGCACAAAGCAAGCCAAGCACACAAGGCCATCTTCTTCTTCCTCCTCCTCCTACCCCACAGCTACCCCTCCTGCCACCACTGTTCTAGTGGCTATTGCCACCCTCAGCCACCAAGCAGCCCACCCATCAACTACCATCCACCGCCCAAACACCTCCCACATCAAGCAACACCTCAATCTCTTCCTTTTGATCACTAAGCAAGGTAAAAGTCTAGCCTAATCAAATTTCATTTTGGATTTTTATGTTGGATTTGATTGTGGATCATTTATTTGATATAAATAAGAGTTATTTAATTATTTTGATATTTTAATGGTTGGATTATGCTTGAAAGTAAGTGATGTTTGAAGTTGTTCATGATCATGCAAGTTTAGGGGGTGATGATGGATTTTGATTGTTTTAAGTGAGATTTTGTGATTTTTGATATTGGCAATGAATATCAAGATGTTTATGCTAATTTATATAAGTTATATAGTGATTTTAAAGGGTGGTTATGTGAAGAAAAGTTGCAAATATGTGATTATTAAGCAGTAAACAGACTTGAAATAGGGGTCACTTTGGGAGAAAACTGGTATTAATTGACACATCAAAAAATCATTATTTCTGGTGGGTTGATATCTCAATGAGTTAGCTTTCAATAGGCTTTATAATTATTTAATTTGGAATTGTGTAGGCAAAGTAATAATTAATTTACGGAAACTACGCAAAATTTGTTGAAACTGTGAACAAACTGGAACAGTGAATTTTACGAAAAAGCTGGTATTGATTGGGTCATTGGAAAATTATGATTTCTGGTTTGTGGATATTTCAATGAATTATATTTCAAATGCCTTTTAAATCACCTTAATCTGAATTCAGTAGAAAAAGTTATGGTCATTTTGCTACGACTGCACAGATTGGACTGAAATTGTGCACGTTTGTATTCTACCCTAATTTTAGGGACGTTACTATGTGAATCATGCTTTGTGTCCTACATGAAAGTTTTAATGGACATTATGATCTTTTCATATTGGGGTTTTATATCTCAATTGGAGGTCATGAGTGAAAGATATAGATTTTCTAAAGTAGACCATCAAACAGTATTATATGAAGAAAGAAATCAGTACTTAACGGATCAAACTGAGGTTTTTTGAGCCTTTGTAAACCTCACAACACCTGTCATGGCATTAAACCTTATATTGTCCATTTTAGAATCATTACATATTCTATTATCCATTTCAGAAGTATTACACTTTCTATTATCCATTTCAGAAATATTAGAAACCCATATTTCATTTATATCGATTAAAATCTTTTCATTATCACCTGAATCATTTCCATTTGATCTATTTTGCTTCAATATGTTGTATTTCAAGTTCAATGACCCTCACTAATTTGCTTCAATTTGTTGTATTTCAGATCATTTTGGTTTAACTTGTCTTAAATTGAATTATTGGAGTTGCAGAAGTCTTTTTAATTAATCAATTTCTATTAAAGTTATAAATTATATCAGTGAATATGGCTTACTGACAACATTTACTTATAATTATATTTTTTTAGGAGAATCGGGGCCTAGTCTATCTTTTCCATTATGCAATAAGTATTATCAAGTGAAATATCATTTTAAACGCTTCAGGTATATTTATTGCCTGTATCTTTAGGAATTAGCATGTATTTATCGAAATTGTAATATTTTGGTAGGTACATCAATGAATCAGTTTAATTAGTGATTTATCACGTAATTAGTGACCCCATCAGTTGTTAGTTACAGGGCATTGTCTTTCAGTTAGGTGTGCGGCTTCAGGCTAGATCCCCCAATCGGCTTGGCAGGTGTATACATATCCATCAATCGTAACAGTATCAAGGGGTTCACTATCATATAATAATTAGTAATGCAGTTTTATATTCATCTCATTCCTTATTTTGACCTTAAATAAATTGCAAAGCGGGCCCAAACCAGTATTTTAATGATCATTTAACAATATAGAAATGCATATACTAAGCTTCGGTTCATAGTTCAAAATGTTTTTTATGTTTTGTTTTAGGCAAATGCTTAGAGAATCATCTTCATGCTAATAAACCAGTGGAAAAGAATAAGTTGGGCAAGGAAATCGGGGTGGATCAACCATGATATAGCACATGCATATTTTTTGAAGCTGTATATTGAAATCTTCAGCGGATAGAGATGTAGATTGTATGGTGAATTGTGTTTACTAGGTTGTATAAACCTTATGTTGATTAACAGTTGATTATATATGATTTGATCAAGTGTTTGTGTATCATGAAGCTATGCTTAAATATGTTATTTATAACACTCATGATTCAAGCCTTGTCCTCTTGGACGGCGGTAATACCTATGTCATTGAATTTATCAGATTCTTATTGAAGGGTTTATTAAGGAAAATACAAATTATGAAACATGTTTATTTTGGGAGCGTTACATTTAGGGCTTTTGGTTTAGTGTTCAACACAAAGGTTTGACTATTTAGGTTAAGGCTTTAGGGTACAAATTTCATAGTTTAAGATTTTTGAGTTGCATTTACGTTTAGGATTTAGTTCCCGATGCTTAGGGTTAAAACCCTAAGCATAAACCCTAAAACCTATAACCATAATCTAAAACTCTTATAGTTTAGTGTTTCGGGTTTAGTGCATATGGTTTAGGTGTAGGATTTACTGTTTGGGTTTTACACTTTAATTCTAAGTCTTAGTTAATATTATTCGTAATATAATATAATAGTTCATACATATCAACCCAGAAATACATGTACAACTGCTTAGGTTAACTTATGAAGATCTTATGGATGTGTGGGGTCATATGAGGTTTCTCAAAACATCGGAAGGGTGGGAGAAAAATGGAGGGTATTAGGCAGAATACGATGAAAAGAACTTATAACTTCTATTACAATACAAATAAATAGGATACTAGTGCTTCAAATACATTGCCTGTGGCACATGATTCAAGAAAAATTAGGTTATTAATATAGTAAGTCTAGGGTTTACATTACGGTTTTGGCTTTCCTTTTTCAACTCTTCAAATATCAAGGTTTATGGGTTAGGGTTTAGGGTTTCTTAAATGTTGAACCCTAAAGCCTAAACCACAAAATGTTGAACTGTAAACCAATCAAGTATGTTTAAATATCATTTAATTCAAACCATTCAAAAAATTTTCTGTTATTTTTCCATTTTCTTTCACTTTCTCTAATGTTGTTAATTTTTTTAACAAACCCCATATCACCGCATACATATCCTGAAGATCTTATTAGGTTGTCCCATATAGTTATATGCAGATTTCCAGGTTAATATGCATAAATTTATACAAGTTAAGGTTTAGCGTTAGCTATTTTGTATTTAGGATTTAGTGTCTAGGGTTTAGGTTTTCTAACCGTAGGGTTCACGTATAATTCCTAGGTTTATGACACTTGGTGCTCATGATTTAAGATTAAACTCTAATAGTAAAGTATCAACAATTGCGGTTTAGTGTTATCCTTTTATGGATTAGAGTTTACCATCTTTCTATTTTTCATTTCCCTTGTTTCTTTGGTAGTTTTACAATGGATTAACTCGGTCGTGCTTTGAAAAATATCTCGGTTTGGGCTTATAGGATATCCTGGGTTTTTAGGCTCAACTTTTGGCATGTTTTACTTCTATTAATCACTATTCGAGCAATTCTCTTTGTTGCCTACAAAACCCAAAAAAAACTAATAAAACCTAAGTTAACATCTTTATGAGTTAAATATAAGGAGAACAAGGTATAAAATTCATGCATATAAAGCCCAAACATTTATCCCCTCAATCTCCCAAATTAGAAATCCAGCAATTCATATATATTTAGGGTATTAACTCAATGGTTCAAGGATTCATAGTTTAGGTTTCAAGGTTTGTAGTTTAGGAATAGTAGCTAAAGTCTTGACCAACATCGTTTTATGCTAGCCCAAAAATATATATACAACTACGTAGGTTGACCTATGATGATATTCAGAATATGCATGGAATCATACGGGGCTCCATCAAAAAAAAAAAATAAGAGAAAATAAAGGGAAGTGGACAAAAGGAGGCAGGTAGTACTACGACTTATTAAGAATCAACGCTAAGAAAAAGACCAATAAGAGCTATAAATCACTGAACAAGACTATTCCGTATGACTTATTAACAATTAACTATCAAAATTTTGAAGGAAGTAGTTCTATATTAAGGGGAATACGAGCTAACTCAAAGAAAGGAAAAAAAAAAAGAAAAAAAGAAAGAAGTAAAGAAACAAAATTACTTGTCCAGGCTATTACTATCAAAAAATCTATTTGATTGTGCTATTGTACAAAAAGATTCTTGGAATATGAACTATTCTTGTACTAGTGATGACATAATTTGTCAATGGGAGCATTAGCGTCATAAATAATCAGTATTCTTTTTCTTAGTATTATACTAGAAGTTCTGATTTATGAGTCATAATTACTTATTTTCCTTCATTCCCTTCATTTTTTGTCATTTTATTTTATTTTTTTAATAAAGTCAATGTAACTCCATACATATCTTGAAGATCTTCTGATATTAACCTAGTTGGTTGCATATACATTTTTTGGTTAATATTAAACCCTAAACCCCAAACCTTAAACTTTGAGTGGTAATTCCTAAAACCTAAGGTGCAAAAGGTAAATCCAAAACCATTCAAATATATTGAAATATCTCTTAAAAAACACTTATGCATGGAATTATGGAACCCTGTGGTAAAAAACCCTACAATCGTAGAGTTCAGGTTAAGTTTTTAGGGTATTTAAGAGTTTGAGATTTACTGTGTTGGTTTATTTAATATATGTAGTAAAAAAGTGTCTAGGGTTCAAGCTTTAACATTTTAGGCTTATGGTATAAGAACTCACATCAATTTCAAGCATTGATGTTTGAAGTTTAGGATTCAATGCTTTGTAGTTTAGAGTTTAAAAGTTTAGGCTTAGGATTGGGCTCCAAGAGTTTAGGGTTTCAGGGTTATGTCTAGGGGTTTTGACCGTAGGGTTTGGGTATCAAGGATGAGGGTATCACAATTCCTAATATATAAACGTTGGATGCTAAATCCTGATAGTTGATACTTGAATGTGAAGGTTGAACCTTAAATCATGAGCAGTAACTGTTAAACCATAAACCTCATTGTTATGCATTTTGCCTCGGTTTCCTTCATTATCTCCTATTTAAATTTTTTTTTTAAACAAACCCTGTATATCCCGATAAATACTCCGAAGATCTTATCAAATTATCTCTAGTAGTTTTATATATATTTTCAAGTTAGCTTGTATGTGTGTGTGTGTGTTTGTGTATCTCTGTGTGTGTCTACACACACACATATATATATATGTTGAGCAAAAATTTAATAAAAATAAATAATATCCATAACACAACTTTCCGACGTATAAAAAATATACATCGGTTTATTTGAGTACGACCCTATTCAAGAGGATAAACCTCCTTAATTACGTCTCCCATCTCGGAGACCACCTTTTGCTTCCGATTCATTCTATTTCATTATTTTCTTTCTTTGTTCGTTTTATTTCGTATTAATAAGACTTTATACAATTTGGGCTGACATGTATATTGTATGCCGAGTCACCCTTATCCAAAATTTTAATTGCATCAGATAGTGGTCGTATAGGCACCTTCTAGGAAGGGATACGTACACACTCTTCATATGCAGGTTATGGCACGGGCAATTTTATTTGATTTGGAATTTGGGTTACACTCACATATTTATCGTGAGTTGCCTAGATACCTCTTTTATAGAGGATCAAACCGGCTGTAATTCTTTAATTTTATTCGGCTTAATTTGTATTTTATTTTGATTACATTAATAACCATAACTTAGCCCGAGTTTTAGTTTTGGATTTCCTTTCTTGTTTGGCCTTTGGATTTCCTCCCTCTTGGGTCGTATGGCTTTTTGACGGGCAAGTTTTCTTTCTACATTACTTGCCTTAGACACAAGGGCATCAAAGTTTTGAGGCTCAGCAGTACCGATATATGTGGTAATTTGAGGGTCTAAATTGTTTGCACACATTTGAATCGCTGATTGCTCGCTTACCTTTTCTGGGCATTGCAAGTTTAAGCTTCTTCACCCCATGATGAAATCATTAACACTTTCATTTGGCCTTTGGTGAGTATCAACAAGGTCTATTATAGAAATTTTTCGCTTTGAACTCACGAACTAGGCTAGGAATGCCCTTTGGAGGTTATCCCAAGTATGTAGTGACCCAGGCTGAAGCTGGGTATACCATGTAAAGGCTTCCCCTTTAAGGGACTGTATGAACTGCCTAATTAGCAACGCCTTATTCAAAGCAGCTTCGCCACATGCTGAGTAGAAATGAGCTAAATGTTCATGTGGTGACCCATTTATCCCGTCAAGCTTCTCAAAGTTTGGTTTTTGGTAGCCTTTGGGGAAAGGAACCGAGTCGTCGTGACTTGGGTATGGGCTCCTATAACCCAACACTGGGGGATTCATGGCGGTTTGATGCTCTCTGATCCCTTGAGCTATCAACTCCTTGATATCTTGCGGAGTGATAACTGTGTTGTTACTGCTAACCTTATTACTCTTTTCATGCTCCCTATTTTCAAAGCGCATAGCAAGGTTAGCTATTTCAGCCTCTTTTTCTGCAAGTTTCCTTTGCAACTCTTGCATTTGCTCCTCGAGGCTAGGCATTCTGGTAACCAAGACCGGCATGTTTTCAGCCTGATCATCCTCACTGATTTGCTCTTATAGGATGACGTTGGAAGATGCCTCTTCTTGGGAAAAGGTAGGCCTTGTAACTTCATCTTGTGCTTTCAGTTGGTTCTTGCCTTGCTGAAAAGTGGTGGTTGAAGATTGTAAGCCCACCTCAGCATATGATAATGCTTTGGCCCTTGATCTTGTGATAGGGCGACTGTATGCCTGTGACTCGATCCCTTCAAAGGTTAAATCACTTTGATTTTGTGGCCTAGGAGGTAAAATCCTCCTACCTTTTGTAAGGCTTTGAGGAGGAGTAGTGGTTGTGACTTACAAAAGTCTCGGCACCATAGTAGAGGTGCTTGAGGTTGAAGGTTTAAAAAATTTAACCTTTGTAGTTTTAGGTATTGTTTCCTCATCTGAATAGGAGGTCATCATGACTTCGGCTATGGGAATATCAACAGGAATAGTCCCGATAAGAATCTGCCTTGTAGGGCGAACTTGAGGAGCCTTCTTGACTCCTGAGGTTCCTTCCCCAAATGGCTTATTGGGGGTCCTCGAGGTTGGGGGTTTTTTGCTTGTCTTTGCCCCCTTCCTAGTGGATGCAGGAGCCCAAGTGTGGATTGAGCTTGAGAAAGGAACTTGATCTTGCCTCAAGGGTAGATTAGCGACCCGAGCTTGCCTTGGGGCTGAAGTAGGAACCCGAACTTGCTTTGGGGTTAGATGAGGGACCAGAACTTGCCTTGGTTGGATTGTCACTCGGGCTGTTGGTGCTTCCCTTGTGTAGGTTCCCCTCTGATTTGGCATTTGGCTGGGACATGGAGTCAGCACCGGGTTGAACAGCCTATCCATTGAGGGGCAAGCCGTAGTGGATAACCTTTGCTGAAAAGGCCTCCTCAAGGTCGTCTTGGCTAGCTCCAAGGTTGGTGACGGAGCTAGCTTGGGTGCGCTAGACTTTGCACAGCACTTGTCGCTTCTGCACTTGTTGCGCTTCTAGTTCTTGATCGCTTTCTTTGTAAGCGGCCTGTCAGCCTTAGAGGCGGGCTTGCTTGCCCTTTCGAGGCCCCTAAGAGGTTCCATTGAGTTTGACAATGGAAACTCAGCCAGGATGGATCGTGGCCCAACAGTGAAGACCACGTGCACGTTCTTCCTAGCTTGGAACATTCCGCGCTTGATCACAAATGTGACGGGAAGTTCGTTGAAGTTAACGGTGACTTGAGGCGCCATTGTTCTTGAACTTGAACTTTACACACAAAAACAAACACAACAAAAGAGAAGAAAATAAATATTAGCTTAATATAAACAAATCGGAGATGAAGAGGAAAATAGGGTCCCACCAAGCATGCCAAAAATTACGTTGAGCAAAGATTTAATAAAAATAAATAATATGCACAATGCAACTTTCCGACGTATAAAAAATATACATCGGTTTATTTGAGTACGACCCTATTTAAGAGGATAAATTTCCTTAATTACATCTCCCGTCTCGAAGACCACCTTTTGATTCTGATTCATTCTATTTCATTATTTTCTTTGTTTGTTCGTTTTATTTCGTTTTAATAAGACTTTATACAATTTCGGTTGACATGTATATTGTATGCCGAGTCACCTGTTATCCAAAATTTTAATTGCATCAGATAGTGGCCATATAGGCACCTTCTAGGAATGGTACTATACGTACACATTCTTCATATGCAGGTTATGGCACGGGCAATTTTATTTGATTTGGAATTTGGGTTGCACTCACTTATTTATCGTGAGTTGCCTAGGTACATCTTTTATAGAGGATCAAACCGGCCATAGTTCTTTAATTTTATTCGGCTTAATTTGTATTTTATTCTGGTTACATTAATAACCATAACTTAGCTCGAGTTTTAGTTTTGGACTTTATATGTGTACATTAATTTATTATCCGCAACTTTGATTTAATTTTATCATTTTTTTTAACTTTTAACGGCTAAGTTATTTTCTACCTATTTCGCAACGAAAAGGATTTTTATTATTTTTATTTTTTCGACTTAACTCTTTTCGAGGTCGGTCCTTTATTTTATTTAACTTGCGATTGCACCCGAAATTTATTTACGGGTTTCTTACGTATTCTTAGTGGGATCAAATCGACGCAGTTCTAGCCTGAATTTTATTTAGGCTTATATTTTGGAAACGGGAGAATTTAGTAGGTTTGGTTGTATATCTGGCTAGACTTTGGTCCATTCTGCCAAACCTATGACTTGAAAAAGATCCGACATTTCGTGAAGCTTGATTTTTTATTTGCTTTGATTACGTAACCTGTAACAAAGAATTACAGGATTATAATTTTTGTCCTTTGCGAAAGAAGGGGTATCGGGTTGAGCCCATTTGAAGATTTCGGTTTGGACTGGACTCGAAAAATTTTATATCGAGTTTCCTACGTATCCTTAGTGGAATCAAGTCACCGTAATTCTAATTAATACTAAAACTGGATATACTTTGTATACACGTAAATTTTATTCGAGTAGAAGCGAAAAGTTTATTTATACTCAGTGATAACTTATGAGTCCAGCTCTTTGGGCTCAATTGATGTAGTCACATTAATAGAACTACTGAACTTATAATTACTGATTAGGGGGTTTGTGATCTTATTTTTATTTCTTTGGGCCTTACCCTCTTTTTTTTTTGTTTTTCTTTTTTTTTTTTAAAACCCAAAGAACAAAAGATTGACAAAAGCGATTAGTTTGTTGGCAAATCAGGACCTTGAGATACACTTGACACGAGTCCTGCAATGAAAGAATCCATAGCACCTACTAGAGTATTTAAAGGGCCCTTTTTGCACTTGGTGTTCCTCAATGTTGTTTGATTTGTTGCTTTGAGGCCACACGTTGAAGCCATATGCCTGTATGTGTGACTGACTTGCTCATTGACCCACGGTGCTTTCTTTATTTAATTTAGTCCCTGGTATAATACAATTTTAATTCTGTTAGACTTCTCGAACCAAAGCATTCCCCCTTTTTTATTTTATTTTTTTAGTATTAAAACTTAATGATGTAATCGACTCGGAATATCCATTTTTATTTATTTAGATTTTTATCCGAAGAAGTTAATGGATAAATTGTATCTTTATAAGATAACAAAATCTTCAAAATGAAGTTCTATTCAGAGTCAGTGACTTGTAATTGTTAGGTTTTGACTTTACGATTTATAAATATCATTCCTTTGTTTTATCATCTAACTCTCATCATCTTTTCTTAATCAAAGCACTACTTCAACTCTTTGTTTTGAAACGCAACAAAAGGTATGATGATGTTGAAGAATTATCAATCAAATGATTACTTGATCTATCCCCCTTCCTCAAGTCTTCAGTAACTGAAAGAGAGATATATTATTGAGTACTTTAGAATTATTGGAAATCCAAAATAATTCTCTTCGACTGGATTTTTGAGCTACATAGAAGCAGCGTACACTGAGAGCAATATTCTCTCCCAACCTCTTCTCCACAGAAAATGTTTTCAATGAACGGTGAAAAGATTCACACGAAAAGAAGATAATATTTTCACTAACCAAAATTTGCTTGCCAAACTTGAGTTTTTTTTTCTTTGGCCAAGGAGACGAATTGATATGATTTTAACAGAAAATCAATCTTAAGCATTTGAATGATAAGCCTCTGATCTTGCTCTCCATGACTCAGGTCTCAGGATTACTTTTTTACCTCATTCCTCACTTTTTTATTTATTTTTCTTTTCTCTTCCTTTATAGTGACAAAATACACATACAGATGTCCCCCCCCTTTTTAATGTTGCTCTTCTAAAAAGGAATTCATCAGAATAGCGACATCTTCTTGACTGGGACATACAATTAATCTTTGTTTTCAAGGCATAGCTTTCATGGTTCCGACAGGAACAAGGATTTCACAGGATTTGTCATTTAATGATTCCGGCAGGATCCAAATTTTGGTAGTTCCGACAAGAACCAGGATCTAGCATGATCCCAAATGTCTGATTAAAACTTGGACTTGTGTTGAGGCCTTAATCTCTTTACTAGATTCAGGCACTCTTTTGATTAATTGTGACAAACTTGAACATACAGAGATGGAGGTTTGAGATGAATTAAAACAGCCATACTTCATTTTTGTATTACCTTGAACTTGTTGGCTTGAAATTATCAAGAGGAGTATTTAGCCCCTTTGAATCAAGTTTCTTTAGTTCTTTAGTTCTTCTGTTCTTCCGCCGTGTTTCTTCTTGCTCACAGTATTTTATGGCCTCTGTCTTCTATATATTTTCTTTTTTGGTGCTCTGTTTCTTCTCCTTTGTGTTTTCTATGGGTCTCTATTTTCACTATCCTTCTAACTCTTGCTCGGTTTCTTTTTTGATGATACAGAACCTTATAATCTCTCTCCTCTTAGCCTTTTTGCTTTCACCATCCTCCCCCCCTTTTTTTAGTTTGGGCTTTGCTTCCTTCATATATATAGTGAAAGGAAATGAGCAGTTTTTCCTTCCTTTCTAACTTCCACGTTGCATAGGACTCGGCAAAATGATGAACGTGGGTTCCTGAAAGAAGCTTGATAATGGAACTCCTTTGTCTTTTGCTTTGCTTTTGCTGTTTGTTTGCATCATTCACAAGTCACTACAGTATTATTAAAGGCTCAAGTTGCTTCTTCAACCCTTCTTTTTAATTAAACAAATATTTTGTTGTGGTTGTGCTTGGAAATTGTGTGAAGGTCACGTGGGCTCTTCTTCTATCCTCGTGATTTTTTTTTAATTGATCATGCTTTTTTTTTCCTTTTTTTCCCTTTTCTTTTTAGCGGCTGATGTGAATAGGATGAGGTTGTATGATTTTTTTTTTTTTTTACTGCATATCTCCCTGAATTAAAGTTACACGAGGAATAAATTTTAGAGTCCTTATTTTTATTTTACACCTAAATTTTTTAGACGCATATTAAATTTATGAGCGTTAATTTTAGCAAATTTAAATATGCCAAAATTTTCATTCAACAGTGTTGCCCCCCGTGCATTGTTCGTATTAGATGTTTATAATGCAAATAATGCACGTATCTTTTTAGGTCTTTACATCAAAGTGATCAATTTCCCTCTTTTTTTCTTCTTTTTTTTTTTGTAGAGGATAATTAATGACCATGGACGGGATTCTTGGCAATGAAAGGGCTCCACTTGAAAATGGACAAGAATGTGGCTACGGACCTTATTATCGGCGTTCAGCCTCTTTGCGAAGTCTCACTGTGATTCCTTCTTCCACCTTGACATCTATTTTGGTCAGGAAGGTTAGAGTCAAGCAAGGGACACTTCGTTATCGCCGAAATGACGAAAACAAATGTATCGATGTAAGCAAGGATTATGAGAATTATTTCAATGCCACTGTTCTCGAGAAAGCTCATACTGAGCATCATGGCCCTGAAATATCCCTACTAATGAGGAATTTTATCGAGCCTTACACAGGCTTCTCACTGCAAGAAGGAATTGGGCGCCGACCTTCCAATTTCGGGGCCGCTCAAATTTTAGGTTGGGGGTGATGGAATGGACTAAACGAGTGCTTACTCGTTTTGAAGAAACCTTGAAACAAGCTGGTATATTTGGTGCTGTTGGTGTTTCCCAATTTCCGTACCATTTTGATGCAAATGTATGGCGGGCTTTCTGTGAACTTTGGGGTCCACTAATCAATACTCTTCACCATGGCGCGGGTGAAGTTGGTATTTCACTTTATAACCTAGAGCGGGTTGGAGGTTTACCCATTCTTGGAGATATATATGAGGAATTCTTGCCCCAAAATAAAGATTTGGTAGGCCAAAATAAATATCCTGCCGCAGCTGCTGAGTTGCTGCGTATTCATGCTGAGCTGTGTGAATTTCACAAGGCTAAGTATATTTATTATGACCTCTGGTTGGACCATTTTTACCGAGAATATTTGGTGTACTTTGCTTATAGAGAACAAACGGACTCTGAAAAAGAGAACGTTGAGACCAAGAAAAAGAGCCCCCTCCGCATCTCGCGTCAGAAACGAATGACAGACTTGCATATTATAGCTGAAGGTGAACTTGCTGCTTTCTTAGCCTTTTGGTTAAGTCGCTTTGTCTTACCTCATGATAAAGAAGTCATAAGACCAGAAACATTTGTAATGGCTGCCTTGATGGCTTCTGGGCAGCGAGTTTCTTTGGCTCCCACAGTTCTTAGTTACATTTATCGTGGCTTAGGAGATGCAACGAATAATCCAGACTATCCCGGTAAAGCTAGCACAATTTTTACCATCCACTATTGTCAAAACTAAGTCACCAACGTCAAATGAGCGAAATTTAACACGCTTATTAAATGCACCAGTCATTTGAGCTTGGTAAATTTCAAGCCTTTGTTGGGCCATTAACCGTCGCTCATCTAATGCTTCCAGCTCAGCCAATCTGACTTGGGTGTTTTCATCTGGATCAGTGAATTGCATGGCCACTCTTAGAGAAGGTAATTGCACCTCAAGGGGTAGCACGACTTCTGAACCGAATACCAAGTTGTAGGGCGTATAGCCAGTTGCAGTTCGAACTGTGGTTCAATAGGCCCATAAAGCTTCGGATAGTCGTTTATGCCAGTCCCTCCTTAATCTTGAAACCATTTTCTTTAGGATCTTATATAGCACTTTATGGAACGCTTCAGCTTGACCATTCGACGATGGATTGTAGCTTGACGAAAAGCTATGTCTGAACTTGTACTTCTCTGCAAGCCTTATCATCACTTGATTTTTAAAGTATAGGGCGTTGTCTTCAATGATCTTGTGTGGGACTGCATATCTATAAATGAGATGGGTCCTGATAAAGTTAGTAACTTGTTTTGCCCCCACTTCTTTCAAAGGGATAGCCTCAGCCCACTTTAAGAAATAATCTATGGCTGCTAAGATGAATAAATGGCCTCGAGAGGAAGATGGCTTGAAAGGTCCTGTGACATCTAGCCCCCATGTATGGAAGGGCCAAGATAATATACTTGGGTGCAGTACTTGTGGTGGTTGGTGAATAAAATCACCATGTATTTGACAAGGTTGACATGTCTTGGCAAACTTTATCGCCTCTTGGACCATGGTTGGCCAATAATAACCCAACCTTTTGATTTGATCAGCAAGTTTTTGACCTGCTTGGTGAGCACCACACACCCCGGCATGAGCTTCATTTAGGACATAAGTAGCCTCCTTCCTTGACAAGCATCTAAGTAAAACCCCATCGAAAGTATTTCGATATAAGGTGTCATTTTTAAATGTAAACCTTAGTGCTCCCCATTTTACATCTGCTCTTTTCTTCGGGTCAGTGGGCAAGATGCCATATTGAATATATTCAATGAGAGGTTGTCTCCAATCTGCTTCTTCTTCAACCTCAAAAACTGAGACCACATTTATTTCTTCAATTTCATCAAGACGGTCTAAAGCTGAGGCCAACAAATGACGTTCTCCAATTGTTACTTGCATTTCCCTTTCATCAGGTAGTGTCAATGAAGCAGTCAGCTTTGCTAAGGCCTCTGCTTTATCATTTTCAGACCTTGGCACATGATTGATTTCTACTTGAAGGAATTGGTTCATAAGGCTTCTTGCCCTTTTGTATAGAGGTGCTAATTTGGCATCTCTTACCTCGTACTGGCCATTTATTTGTCGGATAATTAACTGGGAATCACCAAATACTTCAAGCTAGTTAATACGCATTTCATGAGCCAATTCAAGGCCAATGATGAGTGCCTTATATTCAGCTACATTGTTTGAACATATCTCAAGGAGAGCGAATGAGTAGGGAATAAGTCCTCCAGATGGTGTGACAAACGCAATTCCTACTCCGGCTCCTCGACTCCTTGCTGCCCCATCAAAATATAACTGCCATGTTTTAATTTCAGCGAGCACAACTTCATCATCTGGCAAATCATCGAGTAGTTCCTCGTTATCTGGACATGGATGTGCTGCTAGGAAATCGGCTATTGCTTGTCCCTTCACTGCCTTTTGAGGCATGAACTTGATGTCAAAAGGGGTTAAAAGCATAGCCCATTTAGCCAATCTCCCTGATAGCGTATGCCTAGATAATATATACTTTAATGGATCTGCCTTGGAGATTAAGATAATCTGCTGGGACAGGAGATAGTGTCGTAATCTTTGACTGGCGAAGAGTAAGGATAAACAAATTTTCTCCATGGGGGACTAATTTATTTCTGCACCCACCATTGTCCGGCTGATATAGTACAGGGCGTTTTCTTTCCCTTCATCATTACATTGAGCCAACATAGCCTCTAAAGACCGTTCGAGGGTTGCTGTGTATAATATTAAAGGTTTTCCCTGTATTAGAGCTATTAGGACAGGTGGCCTTGTGAGATATTACTTGATGCATTCAAAAGCATTTTGACAAGCTTGATCCCAAATGAAAGGTGTATCCTTTTTTAGGAGTCTTGTGAAAGGTTAACACCTTCCTGACAAATTTGAAATGAATCGTCGTATGTAGGCCAACCTTCCTTGTAAGCCCCGCAATTCTCTTAAGTTCCTCGGAGGGGGCATTTGGATTATGGCTTTGACTTTACCCGGGTCAATCTCAATCCCTTCTTTCCTAACCACAAAGCCAAGAAATTTTCCTGAGGTGACCCCAAATGCACATTTTAAGGGGTTTATCTTGAGTTGATGTTGACGAAGCTTTTCAAAGACCTTTCTTAGGTCATGTGGGTGTCTTTTGTTTTTACAACCAAGTCATCAACATAGCATTCAACTAGGTTGTGGAGAAAATCACGAAAAATGATTGTCATTGACCTCTGATAGGTGGCCCCGACATTTTTCAACCCAAATGGCATTACTGTATAGCAGTATATGCCTTGTGGTGTCCGAAAGGCAGTTAAATCTTCATCTTCGGGGTCCATTTTTATTTGGTTGTACCCTGGGAAACCATCCATAAAGGAAAGAGCTCCAAACCCTGTAGTGGCATCCACAAGAAGCTCAGTGATTGGTAGTGGGAAATCATCCTTGGGAGATGCATTATTTAAGTTCTTGAAATCCACACATATCCGAAGTTGACCATTCTTTCTCCGAACTGGTACTATGTTAGCCAACCAAGTGGGGTATTGAACTTCGCGAATGAAGTTAGCCTTTATGAGCTTGTCAACCTCAGCGTTTATTTGAATTGTCAGTTCAGGACGGAAGCATCATTGAGGTTGCTTTATCGGTTTTACTCCTTCAGAGACGGACAACTTATGGATAGCAACACTTGGATCTAGGCCTGGCATGTCTTGATATCCCTAAGCAAATACATCTTTGTATTCCCGAAGGAGTTGTTCATACTATATCACCTCTTCATTATTTAATATGGTACTCACAAAAATTGGCTTGGGTTCATTGGTTGTGCCCAAATTTGTCTCTCGAAACTCATCAATTGTTACTTGACCACCATCTTCCATTTCCGACGGTGCTGGTTGGATAGCCTCGACAAAATCCTCAGAGGATCCTTGTTTTATATCAACTGAGGCACCATCTAATCCCTTAAGTGAATCAGCATGAACTTGGACTTCATCACACCCTTTACAATTTAGCATATTGATCCTGTAATATGTGGGAACGTTTTGACAAGGAAATTCAAAATTTTACGCATCTTCCTCATCCACACAGACACAACATTAACTTATTCCACCTGCTTAATTTGGCTAACATCATTTTATCCCCGAACCTAGATGAAGCTTCTAGGCTATTGCTTTTTCTTCTTCAGCTTCCACTTTTTCTGCTTTCTGACTTGGACATTCTTTTGCTTGGGCTCATTGATTTTACCAAGTCTTTGAAAAACTGAGATTCGGGGTTGGATTTGCTCATCTGCGGAGAAGAAAATCTCTTGCTCTTGGGGTGTAAAGACCAGATCATTCGTGGCATGAGCCTTGAGAACTCCCCCATCATGTAATACCTGGAGTGCTTCAGAGACATCTGCTTGAAATGATGCTTTCAGGACCCCACTTTCGTGAGATATGTTTATTTGTTTGTTAGCCTCGTCAAAGCCCCTCTTATTATTGCCCTTCTTCCTCCTTCGAGATTGTGATAGCCCTGCTGGAGGTGGTCTGTTAGAAGAGGACGCTTGTATCAGATAATTTGACGTGTTTCCCTTAAAACTACCCTCTTATTGCCGAGCGATGTTCTTATGACCAAGTTTTCCTTAGGCATCGACTGGTCAATTCGCCGGAGAGGAAAGGTATAACTCGTGACAAGAGAGTTCACGATTTCTTTTACCGATGTCAAGGCCTTTTGGTCAGCCCTTCTTTTCTCCTTGGCTGTGTATTTGAATAACACCTTTAATTGCGGGGCTTCATATTCCTTGGATTCACTAGCATAACTATTGACAACTCGAATGAACTTTTAAGGCAAAGTAAGGGCCTTGGGTTTTTCTTTGTGGTTGTCCTTTTCTTGGGCTAAAAGAACTTGGGAGGTCCCAGAATCCGCTGATTTGTAAAACTTTGTGTCAACGTAATTAATGTCTTCTCTATGAAAAGGATTGGTGTCCCCTTGGATTGTTTTCTCATTGCCATGCTCGTCAGTGTATTTCAAACACTGGTGAAGAGTGGAGGCGATAGCCCTACTAGTATGAAGCCATGGCCACCCGAGTAAGGCGTTCTAGGAAGTATCAGCATCTATTACATGAAAAAGAGCATCTGTGTAGAGATCATCTAACTCAACTTTCAAAACAATAGTGCCTAAGGCTTTCTGCCCTACCCAATTAAACCCTTGTATCGTGAGCAAAGTTGGGGACAATTGATTTGGTGCTATCCCTATTGCCCTCAATACTCTTAATGGAAGAAGGTTGACTGCAGAACCACAGTCAAGTAGGATCCGATTTGTTCTTTTATCTCCAATCCTACCAGTAACGTACAGAGGCCTGTTATGATTTGCAGACCCCAACTGGAGGTCCTCATCAGAGAATGTTATGCAAGCCATGCATGCAGCACATCGGTTTAAAGGAGATGATAACACTTCATCCACCTCAATAGGATCAACTTGATCTTTGTAGTCGTCCGGATCCATTAACGCTTGCATAACTGCCCTTCTTTGCTCTTTGGACATTTGTAAGGCGTCATAGACACTTAGGCGCGCTGGGACTCGCTTGAGATGAGAAATGACATCATAACGAACCTTTTCTTTATGAGGCCCTTGACGAACTTGATAAGGGGTTGTGGCAGGAAGATCCTTCATGGAATCTTTAATTGCTTGTCTGTTCTCAGCAGTTCCCTAGCTATTTGAGCTTGAGGGAATTACTTCTTCATCACCCTCTTCTTTGGCGTGATCCGATATTAGTGGTATCTCTGGTGTCGTTTCTTTCTTCTCCTCTTTCCCTGCTGCTTTCGGTGGTTGGAGTTGACGACCAGATCGAAGAGTTATTTGATCTACTTCTTGAGCGGTGTTTGCGGGAATGGCGCTCGCTTCTTCACATTTGTCAGCCCATGAGACCATGCAACATTGGGTTACTTCCCCTTCTTCAGGGTCATCATCTGAGGAGTCACTGCTGAAAAAAATTTTGGGGATATAATCACTTAAAGTGAACGGGGTCTTAACCAATGGCACGTACTCCTCTTCAGAAGATAATTCTGGCTTCTTTTTGGCCCTTGACTTCTTTTTCTTGTTTTTCTTTTGAGGCAGCTTCTGTCCTCTTATTTTAACTCTTGGGGATTGAGAAGCTCGAACCACTCCCTGCGGAAATGGTCTTCTGCTAGAGTAGGTTTGCCACCCAAAGCCATTATCATCATCATCTTCTGATGTTGCCCATGCCTCTAGACTTGGGTCTTGGTAAAAATTGTATAAGGTGGGTGCTCCGGGTAAGGGTGCAGGCATATCTAGATATGCCCATACTATTGCTACATCATCAATAGCAATGAACTTGATGGGGACCACATGAGGTGGTAATGACACCGTTGGGACCCCTTTATTAGTTTTTGAGGATGATGGATGAGATTCATCTCTCTGTTCCACCATTGAGGCTGTATTTGACGACGCGGTGGGTCCTTTGGCTTGAGCTCCTTCTATCTCAATTTCTCCCATTCTAATCATATCTTCGGTTATGTCTTTGAAGACATAACAATCTTTTATAGGGTGGCTAATGATCCTATTTTGTATGCAATAGTTAGGGTCATTTGTCATATTCACCTCGACAGGTCGTTTTGGCTCTGGAAGAGAAAGGGCTTTTGCAGCCATTAACTCATCAAATATCCCTTGAACATCATCATCATTAAAGGGATACTTCTTTTCTTTCTTTTCCTGGAGGGGGTGAGTCGTTGAGCTCCCTCTTTTTGTTTGCCTTTGCTGTTATTGAAATTTCCGCCATTGGTTGGCTTTATACTTGCTCTGACAAACATAGCCATTGACTCTCCTTTCTTGTTTGGCCTTTGGATTTCCTCCCTCTTGGGTCGTATGGCTTTTTGACGGGCAAGTTTTCTTTCTACATTACTTGCCTTAGACACAAGGGCATCAAAGTTTTGAGGCTCAGCAGTACCGATATATGTGGTAATTTGAGGGTCTAAATTGTTTGCACACATTTGAATCGCTGATTGCTCGCTTACCTTTTCTGGGCATTGCAAGTTTAAGCTTCTTCACCCCATGATGAAATCATTAACACTTTCATTTGGCCTTTGGTGAGTATCAACAAGGTCTATTATAGAAATTTTTCGCTTTGAACTCACGAACTAGGCTAGGAATGCCCTTTGGAGGTTATCCCAAGTATGTAGTGACCCAGGCTGAAGCTGGGTATACCATGTAAAGGCTTCCCCTTTAAGGGACTGTATGAACTGCCTAATTAGCAACGCCTTATTCAAAGCAGCTTCGCCACATGCTGAGTAGAAATGAGCTAAATGTTCATGTGGTGACCCATTTATCCCGTCAAGCTTCTCAAAGTTTGGTTTTTGGTAGCCTTTGGGGAAAGGAACCGAGTCGTCGTGACTTGGGTATGGGCTCCTATAACCCAACACTGGGGGATTCATGGCGGTTTGATGCTCTCTGATCCCTTGAGCTATCAACTCCTTGATATCTTGCGGAGTGATAACTGTGTTGTTACTGCTAACCTTATTACTCTTTTCATGCTCCCTATTTTCAAAGCGCATAGCAAGGTTAGCTATTTCAGCCTCTTTTTCTGCAAGTTTCCTTTGCAACTCTTGCATTTGCTCCTCGAGGCTAGGCATTCTGGTAACCAAGACCGGCATGTTTTCAGCCTGATCATCCTCACTGATTTGCTCTTATAGGATGACGTTGGAAGATGCCTCTTCTTGGGAAAAGGTAGGCCTTGTAACTTCATCTTGTGCTTTCAGTTGGTTCTTGCCTTGCTGAAAAGTGGTGGTTGAAGATTGTAAGCCCACCTCAGCATATGATAATGCTTTGGCCCTTGATCTTGTGATAGGGCGACTGTATGCCTGTGACTCGATCCCTTCAAAGGTTAAATCACTTTGATTTTGTGGCCTAGGAGGTAAAATCCTCCTACCTTTTGTAAGGCTTTGAGGAGGAGTAGTGGTTGTGACTTACAAAAGTCTCGGCACCATAGTAGAGGTGCTTGAGGTTGAAGGTTTAAAAAATTTAACCTTTGTAGTTTTAGGTATTGTTTCCTCATCTGAATAGGAGGTCATCATGACTTCGGCTATGGGAATATCAACAGGAATAGTCCCGATAAGAATCTGCCTTGTAGGGCGAACTTGAGGAGCCTTCTTGACTCCTGAGGTTCCTTCCCCAAATGGCTTATTGGGGGTCCTCGAGGTTGGGGGTTTTTTGCTTGTCTTTGCCCCCTTCCTAGTGGATGCAGGAGCCCAAGTGTGGATTGAGCTTGAGAAAGGAACTTGATCTTGCCTCAAGGGTAGATTAGCGACCCGAGCTTGCCTTGGGGCTGAAGTAGGAACCCGAACTTGCTTTGGGGTTAGATGAGGGACCAGAACTTGCCTTGGTTGGATTGTCACTCGGGCTGTTGGTGCTTCCCTTGTGTAGGTTCCCCTCTGATTTGGCATTTGGCTGGGACATGGAGTCAGCACCGGGTTGAACAGCCTATCCATTGAGGGGCAAGCCGTAGTGGATAACCTTTGCTGAAAAGGCCTCCTCAAGGTCGTCTTGGCTAGCTCCAAGGTTGGTGACGGAGCTAGCTTGGGTGCGCTAGACTTTGCACAGCACTTGTCGCTTCTGCACTTGTTGCGCTTCTAGTTCTTGATCGCTTTCTTTGTAAGCGGCCTGTCAGCCTTAGAGGCGGGCTTGCTTGCCCTTTCGAGGCCCCTAAGAGGTTCCATTGAGTTTGACAATGGAAACTCAGCCAGGATGGATCGTGGCCCAACAGTGAAGACCACGTGCACGTTCTTCCTAGCTTGGAACATTCCGCGCTTGATCACAAATGTGACGGGAAGCTCGTTGAAGTTAACGGTGACTTGAGGCGCCATTGTTCTTGAACTTGAACTTTACACACAAAAACAAACACAACAAAAGAGAAGAAAATAAATATTAGCTTAATATAAACAAATCGGAGATGAAGAGGAAAATAGGGTCCCACCAAGCATGCCAAAAATTACGTTGAGCAAAGATTTAATAAAAATAAATAATATGCACAATGCAACTTTCCGACGTATAAAAAATATACATCGGTTTATTTGAGTACGACCCTATTTAAGAGGATAAATTTCCTTAATTACATCTCCCGTCTCGAAGACCACCTTTTGATTCTGATTCATTCTATTTCATTATTTTCTTTGTTTGTTCGTTTTATTTCGTTTTAATAAGACTTTATACAATTTCGGTTGACATGTATATTGTATGCCGAGTCACCTGTTATCCAAAATTTTAATTGCATCAGATAGTGGCCATATAGGCACCTTCTAGGAATGGTACTATACGTACACATTCTTCATATGCAGGTTATGGCACGGGCAATTTTATTTGATTTGGAATTTGGGTTGCACTCACTTATTTATCGTGAGTTGCCTAGGTACATCTTTTATAGAGGATCAAACCGGCCATAGTTCTTTAATTTTATTCGGCTTAATTTGTATTTTATTCTGGTTACATTAATAACCATAACTTAGCTCGAGTTTTAGTTTTGGACTTTATATGTGTACATTAATTTATTATCCGCAACTTTGATTTAATTTTATCATTTTTTTTAACTTTTAACGGCTAAGTTATTTTCTACCTATTTCGCAACGAAAAGGATTTTTATTATTTTTATTTTTTCGACTTAACTCTTTTCGAGGTCGGTCCTTTATTTTATTTAACTTGCGATTGCACCCGAAATTTATTTACGGGTTTCTTACGTATTCTTAGTGGGATCAAATCGACGCAGTTCTAGCCTGAATTTTATTTAGGCTTATATTTTGGAAACGGGAGAATTTAGTAGGTTTGGTTGTATATCTGGCTAGACTTTGGTCCATTCTGCCAAACCTATGACTTGAAAAAGATCCGACATTTCGTGAAGCTTGATTTTTTATTTGCTTTGATTACGTAACCTGTAACAAAGAATTACAGGATTATAATTTTTGTCCTTTGCGAAAGAAGGGGTATCGGGTTGAGCCCATTTGAAGATTTCGGTTTGGACTGGACTCGAAAAATTTTATATCGAGTTTCCTACGTATCCTTAGTGGAATCAAGTCACCGTAATTCTAATTAATACTAAAACTGGATATACTTTGTATACACGTAAATTTTATTCGAGTAGAAGCGAAAAGTTTATTTATACTCAGTGATAACTTATGAGTCCAGCTCTTTGGGCTCAATTGATGTAGTCACATTAATAGAACTACTGAACTTATAATTACTGATTAGGGGGTTTGTGATCTTATTTTTATTTCTTTGGGCCTTACCCTCTTTTTTTTTTGTTTTTCTTTTTTTTTTTTAAAACCCAAAGAACAAAAGATTGACAAAAGCGATTAGTTTGTTGGCAAATCAGGACCTTGAGATACACTTGACACGAGTCCTGCAATGAAAGAATCCATAGCACCTACTAGAGTATTTAAAGGGCCCTTTTTGCGCTTGGTGTTCCTCAATGTTGTTTGATTTGTTGCTTTGAGGCCACACGTTGAAGCCATATGCCTGTATGTGTGACTGACTTGCTCATTGACCCACGGTGCTTTCTTTATTTAATTTAGTCCCTGGTATAATACAATTTTAATTCTGTTAGACTTCTCGAACCAAAGCATTCCCCCTTTTTTATTTTATTTTTTTAGTATTAAAACTTAATGATGTAATCGACTCGGAATATCCATTTTTATTTATTTAGATTTTTATCCGAAGAAGTTAATGGATAAATTGTATCTTTATAAGATAACAAAATCTTCAAAATGAAGTTCTATTCAGAGTCAGTGACTTGTAATTGTTAGGTTTTGACTTTACGATTTATAAATATCATTCCTTTGTTTTATCATCTAACTCTCATCATCTTTTCTTAATCAAAGCACTACTTCAACTCTTTGTTTTGAAACGCAACAAAAGGTATGATGATGTTGAAGAATTATCAATCAAATGATTACTTGATCTATCCCCCTTCCTCAAGTCTTCAGTAACTGAAAGAGAGATATATTATTGAGTACTTTAGAATTATTGGAAATCCAAAATAATTCTCTTCGACTGGATTTTTGAGCTACATAGAAGCAGCGTACACTGAGAGCAATATTCTCTCCCAACCTCTTCTCCACAGAAAATGTTTTCAATGAACGGTGAAAAGATTCACACGAAAAGAAGATAATATTTTCACTAACCAAAATTTGCTTGCCAAACTTGAGTTTTTTTTTCTTTGGCCAAGGAGACGAATTGATATGATTTTAACAGAAAATCAATCTTAAGCATTTGAATGATAAGCCTCTGATCTTGCTCTCCATGACTCAGGTCTCAGGATTACTTTTTTACCTCATTCCTCACTTTTTTATTTATTTTTCTTTTCTCTTCCTTTATAGTGACAAAATACACATACAGATGTCCCCCCCCTTTTTAATGTTGCTCTTCTAAAAAGGAATTCATCAGAATAGCGACATCTTCTTGACTGGGACATACAATTAATCTTTGTTTTCAAGGCATAGCTTTCATGGTTCCGACAGGAACAAGGATTTCACAGGATTTGTCATTTAATGATTCCGGCAGGATCCAAATTTTGGTAGTTCCGACAAGAACCAGGATCTAGCATGATCCCAAATGTCTGATTAAAACTTGGACTTGTGTTGAGGCCTTAATCTCTTTACTAGATTCAGGCACTCTTTTGATTAATTGTGACAAACTTGAACATACAGAGATGGAGGTTTGAGATGAATTAAAACAGCCATACTTCATTTTTGTATTACCTTGAACTTGTTGGCTTGAAATTATCAAGAGGAGTATTTAGCCCCTTTGAATCAAGTTTCTTTAGTTCTTTAGTTCTTCTGTTCTTCCGCCGTGTTTCTTCTTGCTCACAGTATTTTATGGCCTCTGTCTTCTATATATTTTCTTTTTTGGTGCTCTGTTTCTTCTCCTTTGTGTTTTCTATGGGTCTCTATTTTCACTATCCTTCTAACTCTTGCTCGGTTTCTTTTTTGATGATACAGAACCTTATAATCTCTCTCCTCTTAGCCTTTTTGCTTTCACCATCCTCCCCCCCTTTTTTTAGTTTGGGCTTTGCTTCCTTCATATATATAGTGAAAGGAAATGAGCAGTTTTTCCTTCCTTTCTAACTTCCACGTTGCATAGGACTCGGCAAAATGATGAACGTGGGTTCCTGAAAGAAGCTTGATAATGGAACTCCTTTGTCTTTTGCTTTGCTTTTGCTGTTTGTTTGCATCATTCACAAGTCACTACAGTATTATTAAAGGCTCAAGTTGCTTCTTCAACCCTTCTTTTTAATTAAACAAATATTTTGTTGTGGTTGTGCTTGGAAATTGTGTGAAGGTCACGTGGGCTCTTCTTCTATCCTCGTGATTTTTTTTTAATTGATCATGCTTTTTTTTTCCTTTTTTTCCCTTTTCTTTTTAGCGGCTGATGTGAATAGGATGAGGTTGTATGATTTTTTTTTTTTTTTACTGCATATCTCCCTGAATTAAAGTTACACGAGGAATAAATTTTAGAGTCCTTATTTTTATTTTACACCTAAATTTTTTAGACGCATATTAAATTTATGAGCGTTAATTTTAGCAAATTTAAATATGCCAAAATTTTCATTCAACAGTGTTGCCCCCCGTGCATTGTTCGTATTAGATGTTTATAATGCAAATAATGCACGTATCTTTTTAGGTCTTTACATCAAAGTGATCAATTTCCCTCTTTTTTTCTTCTTTTTTTTTTTGTAGAGGATAATTAATGACCATGGACGGGATTCTTGGCAATGAAAGGGCTCCACTTGAAAATGGACAAGAATGTGGCTACGGACCTTATTATCGGCGTTCAGCCTCTTTGCGAAGTCTCACTGTGATTCCTTCTTCCACCTTGACATCTATTTTGGTCAGGAAGGTTAGAGTCAAGCAAGGGACACTTCGTTATCGCCGAAATGACGAAAACAAATGTATCGATGTAAGCAAGGATTATGAGAATTATTTCAATGCCACTGTTCTCGAGAAAGCTCATACTGAGCATCATGGCCCTGAAATATCCCTACTAATGAGGAATTTTATCGAGCCTTACACAGGCTTCTCACTGCAAGAAGGAATTGGGCGCCGACCTTCCAATTTCGGGGCCGCTCAAATTTTAGGTTGGGGGTGATGGAATGGACTAAACGAGTGCTTACTCGTTTTGAAGAAACCTTGAAACAAGCTGGTATATTTGGTGCTGTTGGTGTTTCCCAATTTCCGTACCATTTTGATGCAAATGTATGGCGGGCTTTCTGTGAACTTTGGGGTCCACTAATCAATACTCTTCACCATGGCGCGGGTGAAGTTGGTATTTCACTTTATAACCTAGAGCGGGTTGGAGGTTTACCCATTCTTGGAGATATATATGAGGAATTCTTGCCCCAAAATAAAGATTTGGTAGGCCAAAATAAATATCCTGCCGCAGCTGCTGAGTTGCTGCGTATTCATGCTGAGCTGTGTGAATTTCACAAGGCTAAGTATATTTATTATGACCTCTGGTTGGACCATTTTTACCGAGAATATTTGGTGTACTTTGCTTATAGAGAACAAACGGACTCTGAAAAAGAGAACGTTGAGACCAAGAAAAAGAGCCCCCTCCGCATCTCGCGTCAGAAACGAATGACAGACTTGCATATTATAGCTGAAGGTGAACTTGCTGCTTTCTTAGCCTTTTGGTTAAGTCGCTTTGTCTTACCTCATGATAAAGAAGTCATAAGACCAGAAACATTTGTAATGGCTGCCTTGATGGCTTCTGGGCAGCGAGTTT
>JAKOGI010001991.1:95000-153801 GCA_029747015.1 Carnegiea gigantea
CCCTCTCATGACTTCTCATTGTATTTTTTATTTTTTTTTACCTAATAAGATATGAAAAAAAAAAGTATATACAACATGAAAAGCTTATGTAAAGTGACTTGCAAAGTTTATATAAATATGGAAAAACAAAAACATTGCAAGATACTATAAAATACATTTAAAAATTATATTTAAAAATTTAGAAATAAAACTATTGTAAAAATATTAAAAATACAAAATATTGCAAGAAATCACAAACAATTTAGAAACTCACAAACTATATTGTAAGAAATTATAATCTAGACATTTAGAAAATGTAATATAAAACCTAGAAGTTTCTTTTTTCAAAAAAAGGACCTAAAACATTATTTTTTTTATCCCGAGAAATATGAGAATTAACTTATAAAATGTAGAAAAAGATACCAAGTAATATTTAACATACGAAAATCATTAATTCACAAATTCATTTTATATCACAATCAATTCACAAGATTTCGAATAAAATTTGATAAAAATTAAATAAAATTAAAACATTTAATAACTTTGGCAAAAATTAAAAAATTCATTCCTTCAGTCAACCCAACCTCTCACCTAAATCTCCACCACCACCTACAAAACATCAACTGCCGATTAGACCCCAGCGAAGCCCAACCACTCCACCAGCTACCACTGTCTCCAGTCCCCTGTATCCTCTTACAAGGCTTCCGTCCACACCTCCACCTCTAGGCCCGCAGTGACTCCATCTCCTCTCGGATTTCGCCACATCCTCCGGCCTCCTTCAGCGCCTCCACCACGCCTCAACTGTTGTAGCTGTAGGCACTAAAATTTATTCGTGCCGTGCCAAAATCAAATTTAATTAATTAATTGGATCAACTGTTTTAATTAATTTAATCAAGCCCAAAGACTTGCAAATCAAGCCCAAAATGAAGCCCAGATGACTACTAAGTTAGGGTTCAGTTAAAATTTGAGTCAAATCCCAAATTGAGGCTCAAGACGACTACCAAGTCAAATTACGACCTAAACCCCGAACGACATTCAAGTGATGGTTCAATCAAAGTCAAAGTCAAAGTCAAAGGTCAAACCTACATCAACTCACAAGTCAAACGTCAAAAACCGGCTCTCAAGTCAACAGCTAGTCAGAGCTCGAGGCGACTTCCAAGTCAACGCTCGGCCCAAGCCCGGGAGACTCCCAAGTCAAAGTCAAACAAATGAAAATCAAACAAGTCCAGGGTAAAGCCTATTTGAAAGGCCCAAAACTTAGGTCAAAGTCCAAGACCCAAGTCAAGGCCCAACTTGACTTTCAAGGGAGAGGCTTTCCTATAAATAGGTCCCCTATCCCCTTGATTGAAGAGTTGGAAAATCCATCCTTGAAAGAGAAAGAATAAGATGATTATATTCTTAGAGATTGTACCCAATTCAAATCAATTGAATTCTATAAAAATTCAATCTTTGTAATTTGTTATTACAAATTTGGCACGCTGGGTGGGACATCTCTACCTCTCATCTCTTTCTCTTAAAAATCAAGACTTTCAAGTCACAAGCACATCATCTTCGACGGAGACATGGCAACAAGGAATGTCGCCACGCAAGCTTCGAAGAAGAAGAACATGGGATCTTTCTCTCTTAGATCCTGTGAAGCGAGCGTCACTTCTAGCAAGCGTGCTCATACAATGAAGACCAGGAGCATGGCAAAAGCTGCTCCGTCGACCGTTGTCAGGCAGACTGTGTCGCCCACATCCAACTTCCCAGACTCAAAGACGCAAGACAAGGCGTCGTTCGGGATGGATGAAATTCAAAAAATTAACCTGCAATCTCCAATCTGCGAGGTTGAAGACTACGATAGTAGTGATCCTCTGCGCCCTCGCTAAAGGGGACACGTATGTCAGAGATTGAAGTTGAATCTTTCGACACTGTCATCATGCCAGTCATGATGACAGGAGCTGCTAACCTTGAAGAGCAGCTGGCAAGTATGAAGGCAACCTTGGATAGACTCCCAAAAGAGAGTGCAGAGAAGGATGCCCAAATCAAGCTCCAGAAGGACCAGATTGCTAAACTGACAAAGAGGTTGGAAAAGAAGTTCTCTGAAGCTTATAATAAGGGATCGGGTGCTGAAGACTCTGACAAAGAGTCACATCACAGCGAGGAATCTAACAATGACCGCAAAGCTAAGAAGGACTGCTCCTTAGGCTCAATGTCGGTTGAGCAGATTCAGAGCTTGATAGCGAACGCAGTCAAGGCTCAGCTAGGAGGAGGGTCTCACAAGACTCACTTGTACACAAAGCCCTATACAAAGAGGATTGACGCGCTGTGCATGCCCCATGGCTATCAGCCTCCCAAGTTCAACCAGTTTGATGGCAAAGGCAACCCCAAATAGCATGTCGCACACTTCATTGAGACATGCAGCAATGCTGGCATAGAGGGGGACCGACTGGTGAAGCAGTTTGTTTGTACTCTAAAAGGGATTGCGTTTGACTGGTACACAGACCTGGAGCCAAAGTCCATTGACAGCTGGCAACAAATGGAGCAGGAATTCCTAAATCGGTTCTACAGCACTTAACGCGTTGTTAACATGACAGAGCTAACGAACACCAAACAATGGAAGGACGAGCCAGTGCTTGATTATATCAGTCGCTGGAGATCCTTTAGTCTTGAGTGCAAAGACCGTCTGTCAGAGGCTTCAGCTGTTGAAATGTGTGCATAGGGCATGGAGTGGGATTTACTGTATGTCTTGCAAATGAGTAAGCCAAGGACTTTTCAGGAATTGGCGACGAAGGCTCATGATATGGAAATGACAATTGCAAGTCACCGTGGCAAGTTATCTTCCTTACCTAACTCTAGAAAGGACAAGGGCGAATTCAAGAAAAATCCCAAGTCCTCAAAGTCCTCAAACAAGGAATCCATGACTGCTTCAACCGGGGAACCGGTTCGAATCTCTGGAAAGCCTAAGTATGAAAACAAGAAAAGCGAATTCCCCAAGAATGCTGGGAAGAAGCGTCCTACATTAAAGGAATTGCAGGAGAAGAAATACCCCTTTCCTGATTTAGACTTATCAGGAATGCTCAATGATCTCCTTCAAAATGGGGTCATCGAGCTTCCAGATTCAAAACGCTCTGAAGAAGTTGGGAGAGTTACCAACCCAAAATATTGTCAGTATCACAGGGTGGTAAGTCACCCTCTTGAGAAGTGCATAATGATCAAGGAGCATATTATGCAACTTGCCAGGGATGGGAAGATAATATTGCATTTGGACGACACTGCTGAGATAAATCATATCTCCACTCAGCTGGAGTGTTCCTCGTCGCCCAGGAAGCCAAAGCATACTCAACCTTGTGGTAGAGTAAACACTAAATTGACTTCCTCTTTTGAAGAGAAATTAGTTATAATTCAATTTGGAAGTTTGGAGCCTATGATGGTTCCAATTGAATCCAAAGGACCCTTCACAGAGACTGACCCTTTTGTAGATGTCTCTAATAAGGCTGATGTCGATGAAGAGAGATGGACTCTTGTCACTCGTCGGAGACCAAGGAAGCAAAGCCAAGCGCAATCGCCACCTCTCCGCCGTAAGAAAAGACAAGGAAGAAAGAAGAGACCTCGCCGCTCAAAAGGAAAGCAGCAGTCTAAGAGCATCAAATGGCATGAAATTCTGCCTATTGATCTCCTTGAGCAGGAACTGCTTGTCCCTGTTACACTCTAAGAGTTTTTCCTGACAAGCTTCTTTGAGAAAGTTACGGTCAACATGACCTCATGTTCTGAACTCGAAGAAGAGGAAGACGAAGGAAGGGACGGACAAGAGGAGTCTCCTCAAGTAGCTGATAAAACCTTAACTGTCTTAAAAGCTTTGTCATCTCACATAGGCTGGGGGAAAATATTTTGTTTGCCTCACGAGATGCGCCAACATGTTGTTGCTGCCTTACAACACCCAGAACTTTACGCTGATAAAATCAAGGATGTGAGAGCATCAACAGAAGACCCTGTTCAGTGTGCCTCTTGTAATAAGGCAGTCACGTTCGTTGATGATGATTTGCTATTGGGATCCAAGCCCCATAATCGTCCATTGTTTGTGATCGGTTACGTCAGGGAACAAAAAATCAGGCGCATTCTTGTGGATGGAGGGTCAGCCGTCAACATCATGCCCAAGTCAATAATGAACGACTTAGGCATCACAGTGGAAGAACTGTCTAAGAGTTGAATGATGATTCAAAGCTTTAACCTTGAAGGTCAGCGTGCAATTGGCATGATTCGCGTTGAATTAATGATAGGAGATTTGATGACATCTTCTATCTTCCATGTAATTGATGCCAAAACATCCTACAGATTATTACTTGGGCGACCATGGCTTCATAAGCATGGGATAGTGGCCTCCACTTTACACCAATGCCTCAAGTATTACGTGATGGGGAGAAAAGAATAAATGGGGATGTCAAGCCATTCACTAAGGCTGAATCTCATTTTGCAGACGCAAGGTTCTTTAAAGAAGGTTTTGCACCTAAAGAAACCATGCCGTCAACTATTTCTTCCACAGGCAAGGTGCCGCAAAGAAGACCCCTCGAACAACCAAAGATGATGCTTCTAAGCAGCAATCCAAGAAGGAAGCAAGCGAGCAAGGTAGCGCCACTCCTCATGTTGACCAGGTCACTAAACAAGATGTCGCTTCAACGGGATCAATACCGCAAATTTTAAGATACATACCTAGGTCCCGTCGCAAAGAGGGCGACTTGCCCTTTGGCAAGTCCATGGGTCGTAGTAATGAGACCAAAACTACTAAGGGTGATGCAGCTAGCATAACTTCTCTAAAAGGGAGCATAACAGCTCCAACCCTTAAGATGTGGCAGGCTAGGGTAAGTCGCCCCCCCATTCTAGGGTTTGTCATCTCTTCTAAGGACAGCGATGATTTGCCTAGTGTGCGGACTAAAGAAGGATTTGATCCCAACGCTTATAAACTCATGAAAAAGGCTGGCTATAATTTTCAAAACCCAATTACCTTAGGAAAGGTAGTCGAGGTCAAGCCTCATGGACTTAATGAAACTCAGAAGAATATTCAGGAGCAGGGAGGCTTAGTAGGCGTTTCAAAAATTGGACTAGGTTTCACGCCACCGCAACCAGTCAGAATTTCGGGGTGATGAAAGGACAAGAAGGTGACAACTCAACATATCTCAGCTGACGAGGTTGATGAGAGTGACGAGGAAAGTGCTTCACCTAAACCAAAATCCTCTGTGTTTGATAAGCTGCAATCACCCGCTCCAGGAAAATGTCCGTCGGTGTTCACTCGAATAGGGAAAGGGAAAGGTCGCAAAATCTCTATTTTTAACAGAATCAAAGATGTTCCCCAGCCAAGGCGTTCATTATTTGCCAGGATAAAAACTGGTAAAGAGTTTTCAAGCTCACGGCTTCAGCAGGAGAGAAGTTATGCGTTTAGTCGCTTGGGAGTGATAAATGAAGTTCAGAACTCTATCCCTTCTCGTATGAAGTGTTTCTCCAGCTTGGATGTGAAGACAGATGGTTCATTAAGAGTAAAGAAGCATACTGTGATCTTCACATGTCAACAAAACAGCTCTAACTCTAGCAATGAGGTGGAAGAAGAAGAAATTGTTCCTTCCAATCATATCACAGCTCATGATTGTGATGACTCAGACTCAGAGATAGAGCTGACCAAAACTCCTAAGACTTTTTAAGATGGGGGCAGCTACAGTTGATGAGTTAAAAGAGTTGAATCTTGGGACCAGTGAAGAGCCTCGTCCTATCTACGGAAGCTCATCACTTACACCCGAGGAGGAAAAACAGTACTTGGAACTCCTGTCCGAGTACAAGGACGTATTTTCCTGGAGCTATAAAGAAATGCCTGGGTTGGATCCAAAGGTCACAGTTCATCGCTTATCCATCAAAAAGGGTATTTCACCTAAGAAGCAACCCCAGCGACGTTTTCGCCCAGACTTGGTACCAGAAATTGAAAAAAGGTCAACAAACTCATAGAAGCAGGATTTATTCATGAGGTTAAATACCCAACGTGGATAGCAAACATCGTGCCTGTCAGGAAGAAAAATGGACAACTTCGTATTTGTGTGGACTTTCGGAATCTCAACGACGCTTGTCCAAAAGATGATTTCCCGTTGCCGGTCACGGAACTCATGATCGACTCAACTACAGGGCATGAAGCATTGTCATTCATGGATTATACCGCATGATACAATCAGATTCTGATGGCGCCAGAGGATTAAGAGGCCACACCTTTCCGCACACCTAAAGGCATTTTTTGCTATATGGTGATGCCCTCTGGGCTTAAGAATGGAGGAGCAACTTACCAAAGGGTAATGCAAACAATTTTCGACGATATGCTTCCCAAAAATGTTGAGTGTTACGTCGATGATTTGGTGGTCAAGTCTAAGAAGAGGACAGACCAGTTGCAAGATCTTCGTATAATCTTTGAGCGATCAAGGAGGTGCCAATTGAAGATGAACCCACTCAAGTGCGCGTTCGATGTCACCTCCGGGAAATTCTTAGCCTTCGTCGTTCACCATCGGGGAATTGAGATCGACCAATCGAAGATCAAGGCAATTCAAGAAATGTCTGAGCTAAAGAACCTTAGAGAGCTTGGCGGACTTCAGGGTCGCTTGGCATATATCCAAAGATTCATCTCAAATCTTGCAGGACGTTGCCACCCCTTTAGTGACCTTATGAAAAAAGGAGCACTGTTTGAATGGGACGACTCATGTCGAACAGCTTTTAAGAAAATAAAGGAATATTTGTCCCATCCTCCGGTGTTGGGGGCACCCATCCCTGGCAAACCTCTTCGACTATACATTGCAGCTCAGGAACAATCTTTAGGAGCATTATGTGTTACCATTCCTTGAACCATTTTTCTTAGATATGAGAACTTATTTTTTCTTGGATATCATAAGGACACCGAAGATAGCTAATTTGTAATTCTAGAAGGGAAAATCTTTGAGCTATTAGGTAGGTAGTAGAAAGTAGATCAAAGCGTGATCTACTTTTTGTATAGAATTCCAGGTTATCAATAAGGACTTTACTAGAAGGTGTAACCCGTTCTAGTAGAAGTGGCATTTCATTAAGGATTTTCTCCTTTTCTGGCAGGAGGTCGGCTTTGATGATCACTATTGGCGAGTTCTCGAGTTAGACTGTCTGCCAGAGAGTTCTTTGATCCATGTATATGTTTAATAGAGAAGGAAAGATGGTTAAGCCATAATTGCCAACGCACGAGTCGCCCTTGCGCTTGTATATTTGATAAATTCTCTTTCACAGGACTGAGTATTCCTTTATAATCAGTTCGAATGAGAAAAGATTTAGGAGCTAAAAAGATTAAGAATTTTTCAATTCCCCTTATGACCGCAAGAATTTCTTTTTCCATCATGGGATAGTTGCATTCTGCTTTATTAAAGTTTCTACTATAATATTTATAGAGTTTTTCTCCTTCTTTGATTTTGAGTATCGCACTCCAGTGCTCATTGCTGGAATCCGTCTCAAGAATTAAATCATCTTCTTCGTTAGGCAAATTAAGGATAAGAAGATTTTTACACATCTTCTTAAAATTTTGAACAATCTTTGTATCGTTAATAGTCCATGTCCAGCTAACATCTTTCTTGAGTTTTTACTGTAATGGTTTCTTAGTTTAGCTAAATCTTTAATGAAATCAGAAGCATAGGTAAGACATCCTAGAAACCTTTCTAATTACTTCCTATTTTCAATTTTTTCAGGAAAATTTTCTATTTTTTCCAGAATATGTTTTTGTAGAATAATCTATCCAGCTTTTATTTCTAGACCTAAGAACTCAATTTCTTGTTCAGCATAAATGCACTTGTTTTTTTCTAAGTATAATACCATGATCAATGCATCCTTGGGTGACAGCCAAAACATCATTTTTATGTTGCTCTATGGTTTTAGAAAAGATAAGAATATCATCAATATAAACTAGACAACAATGATTAAGGTCTTTGAAGATGTTATTCATTCTTCTCTGGAATATTTGAGGTGTATTTTTAAGACCAAATGGCATTACTATCCATTCATAATGTCCTTGTGGGGCACTTAATACAGTTAAAGAAATATTTTCCTCATCCATTTTTATTTGCCAATAACCACTCTTGCAATCCATTTTCGAGAACCAAGAGGCTCCTTGAATTCTATTGAAAGGACTGTTTTGTTAGGAATATAATAACCATCAAAGACAGTATTATCATTAAGCTTTTTGTAATTGATTACCATTATGGCTTTTCCTCTTTTTCCCTCAGTATGATTTCTTCCTATGAAAGCGGGACTAGTGTGAGGACTCTTACTGTTTCTAATTAATCCTTTATCCAAAAATTCTTTGATTTGTTTATAAAACTCTTGAATGTCCTGGTGAGTATACACCATTTGTTTAACTCGGATGATAGTATTGGGATTTAATAAAGTGATTTTAGCAAATGTTTTGTCTTTATCCCAAAATTTCAGAGGATTTCAAAATGGAGTTCTTTGCATAATTTTTCTTGTTGTTCAATTATATGCTCTTTAACAGATAACTTGAGTAATGAGATTGTTAGTGCTATTTCATATTGTGCAGGCATTACCTTCTCACCACACTGGCTGCGTGTAAATTCAGTTTTGTGATGAGTGTAAGCCTTAATTTTTCAATAGGAACTGAGTGACCATTAATTGTAAATATTATTTGGTTTATGTTCTGGGTGCATGGAGAATATAATCTTTGAAAATTATTTCCAATAATCATATCATGAGAGGATTGATCAGTAGCTCATAGAATTGGTATAATACATTGAACTCTTCCTAATTCTATGGACAATCCTTCTATGGCTTCATTGTGGCTCATAACACTATTATCAGCTATTCTTACTTGTAAAGGATTTTTAGTTCTTTTCCACATAAATTCAGGAAATAATGTTCTTTTTCCAAAGTATACAGAACAACCACTATCTATGTAGGCACACAGTTCATATTTATTATATCCCTCTAAACATACCTTTATTGGAATACAGATACTATTAGAGTTTGTATTGGTAGCCTCATAACATATCTCCATAGTCATATTTTTGGCTAATTCATCCTCATAAATTGGTTCACTAATAGTTCTTATTTTGTACCCAATGACCTTTCTATCTAGACTTATTAATCGATCTAAACTGGGTCTTGCAGCCTCAAATCTCATTCTGCTCATTTCACTGGTCATGCTAACTGTATCATCTTCTTTAAGCTCCTCTTTAGCGGATAAAGATCCTTCTCCCCAATCTGACCTTGTACTCATACTTCTTAGTAATTGAGGTTTAATGGTGACTTTACCTTCCTCATTAATTTTTATTATATTTTTCCTATTGATCTTTGTAGGATTGGTAAAGTTAGATATCCAAGATCGATTGATTTTTATCTCCTGTGGATTAGACTTGATCCTCTGGATCTTTTGCATGGGGTAGGACTTTCAAATTTTTCTGTTTCTATCATTGTTACTTTAGTCTTAGGGTCTATCGTATTATCTAGCTTGTAGATAATTTTTCAAAATATTCTTAAAGGATATCATCCTCTTTTCATGTCCATCCCAACTGTTTTTATCTTAAGGGATAGGAAGTTTTTTGCACATTTATCTTTTAGACTTACGTAATATCCAGGTCGACAGTTGAACCCTATTGACCCATTACATAAATTGGTTTTTATCCCTGTGATTATCTGATTATTAAATTTGTTATGCCTAATATCACAGAGTAAAGCGTGAAGATCTATATCTTTACCATAATATTGTAATGGAGTGATTTGAACTTGGACACTTCTAACATAGATGTACCTGTACTTTCTATCTTTGTTATGTTTAAGGATATTCTCTCAATTAATAAGATTAACTTCTCCAACGTCATACTCACAATCATTTATTTTCATATCTCCTTCCATCATTTCACATACATATTTGCTTTTTAATTGAAAAATAGATTTTTTATAGATCATATCTTTTTGGATTATGGGTAGAACCTAATCTCATTTGACTTCTTCATGATCATTGTCTACTACAAACTCTTCTCCTTGGATATCACCAAGGCTTACTCAGCTACTTTCTATCATATGACTAGTTTCTTCATAATCACTTTCTTCATATTCATTGTCCTCTATAATTTCAATAATTTCTTTGTTATTGCCTGGAGATAGGTCTAAAGCCTCATCTTCGCTAAGCTCAACATAATCTAGACTTCCCAATGTTTCAATAAGTTTGTTATTCTTTCTATTTTTGCATTCATTAGTATGACGCCCTACTTCTCCACATGCCCACCATTTATAGTTGTTTTTACCTGCCGGGCAATAAGCAGCTTTCCTAAAAAATCTATGTTTTTTAGGACTTGGTTAGTTGTAATATTTTCTTCTATATTTTTCGCCTCTCTGCTTGTTAAAGCTCTTTTTCTTATAGAATTTTCTTTTTCTTCTTTTATCAGGTTCTTTTCCCCACTGGTGAGGTGAATCCAGCAAGTTAAGAACTGTTTCTTAATTTTCTTTTGTTTTTGTAGATCAAGGCATTGTTCATTGACCCATTTCGTAGATAAGAAATTCTCGAACCAAGGGTATCAACAACATCTGTCGTTCTAACCATGCCATGTTTTTTCATCAATTATAGAATTTATAGGATATGGCAACTTGTTATAGAATATGCCAAGATTGGTTTCATTATGCCTAATTTTGTAATAATATTGACTGAATTCTGCAATATAATTTTCTGAGTATCTCATATCCCATAGTTCTATGTTGTTAATTTTTCTTTGCCATTCTCGTACTTTTTCTTCAGAATCAATTTTAGCTCCAATGAATTCAGTTTCAATTTCTTTACACAGACTTCTAAACATAGTAGCTGGTGTTTCCATCGTTCTTAATGTATTTTTACCATCTTCACTTAGTGAATCATACCAGTCAGCTACAGTACCAGAGAAACTATGTTCGATATAATTAAGAAAATTAGCCGCAGTCCACGTAGTATTGAGGTTTAGGACACTGTTCATTCCTCTTTTCTAGTGCTCAAATATTTCCTCTCTATTATAGGCTCCATCAATGTTTAAGATATAATCAGTTTGGCTAATTGGGGTCAGATCAATTTCTTCATAGGTGGTAGTTTTCCTTGGGATAAATCCGAAGGAAAAATTGCTTGTTCATCCTATAGGAACATACCTAGGTCTTAAGAAATAAGTGATTCTTCTGGAAGGTTCACCAAATTTTTCATGTTTAGGAACGACGTTATTAACAAGATTAGTCTAGATTTCATGTACGTTAATTTCTTCTCCGATTTCATTAATCTCATTTTCTGCAACCATTTTACCATATTTTTTTTATCTAATTTTCGTTTAATTTCTTCTAATGGTAACGCATTAGGATCATCGAGTTTAATAAAATTCATTTGCTTATATATATTTTTTTCTAGTTGGACATTATTAGTCTCTTCATTATCATCAGACAAAACATTATATTTATCACTAATAACGTTTACGATTTTGTTTAGTTTTTCGGGATTTTGTTCTTTATCAAATATTTTTTGTAGTTCTTCAAGAGAATGTTGCTTATACTCCATCTTCTTTTTTTTTTCCTTTTCAGTCGATTTCTCTCCAGATGGTTCTCCTATTTCTTTTTGGATTTTTATCTCTTGTAAAGGAAATGGAATCTTGTTTTGTGGATTTTGGAAGGGTTATTTATGCTGAAAAGGAGTGCCAATTCTAGGACTAGCTTTTTTGCTATGTCTAACTTCATTAACAAGAGAAAGATGCACAACAGTTAACTGATTCTTAAAGTCTTTCAATTCAGTCTTAATTTTAGATAATTTAGCCTTTAATTCTAAAACTATATCAGTAATATAGTTTAATTGAGGTGCTAATGAGATATTACCTTCCGGTGAGTGAACAATATGTGAATAATTAAGTCCAGGGCAAGCAGATGATGGTTCAAGCGTTAATCTTAGCTAATCACAGTTAATTAGCTTAATTAGTCATTAATTAACTTAATAATCTTAATTATTTTTGTGGACGTGGCTCTGATACCAGATGAAAGAGGGCATCGAGATTTATTACTAAGCCAAAAACTGCAAACACAATTTTAGAATTTTCGAAAGTACTTAAATATTAGGGTTAAATTACAAATTTCTAAAAGTTTAGGGGCCTTTTTGCAATTTAAAAGGGTCTGTAAATTAATATACCCAAATTTTGGGGTTCCTCAAATTATTCTACCCAAACTTGAATGGATCTGTAAAGGCGTTTCCGAACTAATCGGGTCCAGAAATGATTATACCAAAGTACGATGGCTCGAGGTGCAATTCTTCTCTTTTTTAATCCTCACAATTTGTCGGTTTTTGAAGATTTTTTTTTTTTTTTTTTTTTTTTTGGTTTCATGTGCCTTTACAAGTACTTTTGTGACAATATTTCTATGTTCTTCAAACATTACTTGACATTCAAATATTTCTAATCCTTGAGGTCCACCATTGACTTCTCGATGAAATTCAATGGGGAGCAGAATATATGAATACTTGGCCCCATGCAAGCAGACTTTAAAATAGGTAAGAATTTGTTCGTTTTTAAGCACTGGTGCCATTTGAACTCTAACCTCCCATGGCTAACCAATGGTTTATTATAGGATACCATTGATCTCGTGTGATGATTAATGATGATAAATGACATGTTAATAGTTCACTTATCTTAGTAGTTTATGTTGTTTTTTTTTTTTCGCATTGGACATCTTCAGATGTTTATTTTATGTCATTCACCAGTGATATAAATGGTTGGCATGATTCTTAAATATTATCTGAGGTATATCTTACTAGTGTGAGTCCTTGACTAGATGATTGAAGCCACCGGATATCAAAGCTTTTCTTAAGGCTTTCATGCATAAAAGCCTGACTTTTATTATATGGCTTAAATGCCTGGTAAAATCTTAACATGACATAATTAATTTGAAAGATCAACCAATTACTTCCCTCTTACTAGACGATGTACATATAGAAACACACACATGAAATAAATGTTGCCTTTCATTTTAAAAAAAAAAGGTTGGATTGATGGAGCTTCTCTTTCTGGCTGTATTGCTTAAGTCAAGTACCATACGTGATCTATATTAGTTTTTATTTTAAACATATTCATTGGTAGTAAATATGAAATAGCATTCTCATGCTAGTTTAGACAATGTCTGGCACTCAATCTAAATTAGTTGTAGCAATTCACAGTATCAACTCATGCAAATTTCACTAAGAGAAAAGTCATGAATTAGGGCAAGGTCAAGTCTCTATGAAAATACAGCATAGGATCCAAATTGACTAAGTCAAAAAATCCTAACATACATTCAAATTTTATCAAAACTCAGGGTCATACCAACCTGACTAAAAGTTAACGTGACTCTTAACCTGAAAATCACATGAACCTCACCTGCACCCAAATCACAATGAATTGAAATATTCCCAACAACTCAGAATTAATTGCCTCTAATAAATGATGTTCATGAAATGTGGTAACTATAGTTTCTACAAGTGAAAAATCATAAAGAATTTATTGTTATGTAAAATCTAGAATATAAAACATTTCGTCTTGTATAGACTCATCATAAGTTGCTGTTATTTTCAAGTGATAGAGTCATATATGAGAATATATTTCATGAATTGTATCGCATTTGTTATTATTCTCATACAAATTTGGCAAATTAACTTACAACAAATTTAGTTTGATTTTTAGCTTCAAATGAGTGAAAATGTTCAACTAAAAAACATTCATTTAAAAAATCATTTTATGTTCGATATTCAAGTTGATTACAATTTGGAAAATTGTCTAGATCAAAAACCGAAAAGGCAGTTGACCTACTTGTGTGAAGAACGTCACTGCGAAGGTTGAAAGTATTTTGGTTGGCTTTTGCTAAAACAGTCTTCAATGACTAACACATCTAATTCTCTCTATAAATCAAGTTAATTAGCCTAAAGAACCATCTTGAATAAGAGGAGAGTTCTCTCGACACTTTGGCAAGATGTTGCAAAGATTAGAGACCTTGAATAATGCACTTTGTTTTAAAGAATACAAGGGCATAATTAGTGCATTTCTATAGTGGCTAATTGATGTTTCCAATAGTAAAATGAAGCTTTAGAGTTCTATAAATGTAAACACTTAGTTGTTATAGAAGAATGCAAGCAAGTAGCATCAATGATTCAGTTCATTTTCTTCCAAGTGTTACCTTGCAGTTAAATATTGTACTTCACCCCAGTCACTAAAATACTCTTGTAGTAATTGTGAGATACCAGAGTTGAGAGAAATTTTTTTGTGCCAGTAAATGTTGCTACCCATAAGATATTTTTGGGCATGCTTATTCATAGGGGGCCTGGAATAGATTCAGAGTTCATGTCAGAGTCTCATATTGATGTTGATGTATAACTCAAGAGTAGAGTTAATGCAAGTGTAGAAATCATATGGGGAGCTGTAAGTGGAGATGTAGCTCTACATTGGATAGGGTGAACTTCACAACTATTCTGTTCTCCGCATAATCTATATTTTTGCTTCACTTTGTTATTGTCAGTAACAAACGTTGTTGAGTTACAAAAGTCCTTGTTGTCACCGTATTCACCCCTATATAGTGGCCTAACTGTGATTTTGAGTTAAGCTATGCATCTTTGTTTGAAAGTCAGATCCGACCCGAGACCTGCTTAAGACTTGTTAATATTGTACAAAAGTTTTTAAATGTGAAAATTAACTAAACCATAAGTTTAAGTTACTAAAATCTTCTGAGTTAAGTTGCCTTATACTGTGCCACTTCCTCAAACTTATGACAACTACTTATTTTCAATCTCTATCGACTCTCCCCACTAGCTTAGTTGTGTCTCTTGCTCTCTCAGACGCAACTGATCCAAATCTCTCGCTTTGAAGGAACATTATTTTTATATCAAATGTCACATCTTTTAAATTCAATTCTTTGTCATTAGATTGTTGGAATTAATGTTGGGAATAGGAAAAAAATTTTAACAACCCACTAAAAAATTCTTTAATTTGAAAAATGGTTGGGATTCACAAAGAATCTGTGGACCGTCAAATCTATATGGTCTAGGTTTTTGTCCCATCTTCTAAAATCCAGCGGTTTTAGAGTAGGTATGGGTCCAAATCCATTAAAAAAATAAAGGCGTTTGGCTTCATGTTGACCCCATCCAAATTTGACTCATTGACATCCCTAATTCTATCTAATTTGCTGCGCTTATTAACTTCGTGTGCATGCATCATACATGACATTTGAATGCTCAAAAGAACATAATGATTTTGAAAGGAGGACATAATATTTTTCTAGCCAAAAAGTAATAATTACTACGATCATCATTATAATGTATAATCCACATAAAATTTTTAATCAACAGTATAACATAAATTCCTAAATGACACAACTATAATAGTAGTTATCCTAATTTATCAATATATTTATTTCTAAAAAATCAATCTTAATTTTATTTTTTAAAGAAAAATCATCTTTATTTTAGATTCTTTAAAAAAAAAAAATTTTTAGAAGTTAATTTTCATCTTAATTGACGCTTAGAACGATACTTAGATAAGATTTACAGCTAATACATGTAGTAGTAAAAAATTTCGTAGTGAGAGTTCTTACGGTGGTCAAATTACACACATATACTGTGACGGTTGTAGCCTTATTTACTAGCTATTAGCATCGTAAAAGTTATTTTTAGAGCGAATATTATAAAGTGGTATTGAAACATGATTGCCCTACTGGCATCCTACACGCCTGGCTGTTGTGACCCCTGAGTAGCGGCTGAGATCATATCTCCAGGTTGGAAATATGGCGATGTGAAGTCCTTTAGGTCAACCACCCTCCGTGGACCTATGATGCATAATAATAGATACTTTGTTGAAATGCTCGAGATTCGGCACAGTCAAACAATGTGTGTTACTGATTTCAGACGTTACTTGAAAAAAAGAGAGAATCACCTCATTATTAGTTCTAAAACTTTAATTAAAATTGATGGGACAAACTTAATTATATGGTGCAAGGAGTATCACATACATATAAAAAGCTAGTTGAGCCTTGTTGTCAACTTTAAAAGTATAGAATAGACCTAAAGTTTTATAAGTGACTTGCCTAGTAGGATGAATTGACATGTATAACTAATTAACCACACTCACTGAGTTTTTCTTTAAATAATAAGCTCCCTTTGTTTGACATATATATATATATATATATATATATATATATATATATATATATATATATATATATATATATATATATATATATAGATATATATATACATATACACACACACAGACATACACACAACACACACACACACACACACACATATATATATATATATATATATATATATATATATATATATATATATATATATATATATATATTAATTTTGAAGTGTAACCAAAATATGACGGCATATGTCAAAGGGAAGAATGAGGAGTGAGAAAGTCCTTTTCTTCGTTAATGGCGAGGAAGCTAGGAAACTTAATGAGAAAGCTCCCTCTCGTTCTTCTTCCACTACACCAGTGCAATTTCTGGTTTGAACTTCATTAATAACTCGGGGAAGGATCTCTTGAATGACTTGGATTTACTGTTAAAATAACAAAATATTCTGATAAATAACAAAGTGTTTGATGTATTCTGGAGGTTACTCATGCATCTCATCCTTCTTCTCTTGTCCCTTGGCAAACATAGTTGCAATCACAATTCATACATGCATTGCCATAGAAAATCTGCACCCCAAAGCTACCCTAGCTTCATATGGAAGTTAAGCTATATCACGATCTCACCAAGAATAGGAAAGCTACCAAAGTAATAATATTATGAGATAAAATTCTGCCTACCATAATGAGATAAAATCTTGCCCAACACCCCGCTCAAGTTGGAGCATGTAAATCAACAATGCCCAACTTGTCCTTCAAGAATTGAAATTGAGCTTTCCCAAGTGCTTTGATGAAGATGTCAGCAGGTTGGTGTGTAGTACGAACATGAGAGAGGGTAAGAATGCCTGCTTCAAGTTTTTCGCGAACCAAATGGCAATCAATTTCAATGTGGGAAGACTGGACTACGTGCTATATGCAATGCCGCTTGACTGTCGCAAAAGAGCTTCATGGGGGAAGGAAAAATGCCCAAGGATATGAGGAAAGATCTTATCCAAACCAATTCACTCGTTGCAAAAGCCATTGATCTGTATCCTGCTTCAGCTGATGAGCGAGAAACTATAATCTGCTTCTTGCTTCTCCAAGAGATAGGGGATCCACCAAGCATTACAAAATAACCGGTGATGGATTTACGAGAGACAGGACATGTCCCCCAATCAGAATCACAATATCGTACAAGCTGTAGATTACTGTCTACTCGCATTAGAATTCCTTGTCCAGCAGTTCCTTTCAAGTAGCGTAACACGCGTTGTGCAGCATCCATGTGCTCCACTCTAGGAGCTTGCATAAATTGTGATAGAACATGAACTGCATAAGTGAGATAAGGCCTGGTTATAGTGAGGTAGATTAAGCATCCAATGAGCCTTCGATATCTGCTAGGATCTGCCAGCAAGTGTCCTAATACCAAAGCAAGTTTATGATGCTCTTCCATAAGGAAATCAACTGGTTTTGCTACCAAAAGACCACATTCATCAATAATTTCCAATGCGTATTTTCGTTGACTAAGGAATAAACCATGTGGTCCACGGGCAACCTCAATGCCCAAAAATATTTCAATGGCCTCAGATCCTTAATACTAAAACATGTGCTTAAGTAGGCCTTGAATTGTTTGCATGCTTCAGTATTATTACCGGTAAGCACAATATCATCAACATAGACTAGAAGAGCCAGGAAAATTTCACCCTTGCAATAAGTAAATAATGAATAATCAGCATGAGAATGAACAAAACTGTACTCACACAATTTTGAGGAGAGCTTGGCAAACCACTGTCTTGGAGCCTGGCGGAGTCCGTACAACGACTTCTTAAGGCAACAAACCTTGTTCTCACCTTTACATTTAAATCCTGGGGGCAACTTCATATAGACTTCTTCTTCAAGATCCCCGTGCAAGAAAGCATTATTAACATCTTGTTGATGCAATTCCCATTGTTTGGCAATGGCCACAGCCAGAAAACATCGAACGCTTGTCATCTTCGCTACAGGTGCAAAGGTTTCATGGTAGTCGAACCCTTCAACTTGGTGATCACCCCGAATTACCAAACAAGCTTTGTAGCATTCGATGGTCCCATCAGAGTTGTACTTAAATCGATAAACCCACCTGAAGAAAGAGTCTCAATGGTCCAAGTGCGATTTTTTTCCAAGGCACTAATTTCTTCAGACATAGCTTTCCTCCATTTTTCATCCTGGACTGCTTCATTATAAAATCTGGGCTCTGTAACTTTAGTAATAACAGCTAAAAATTATTGATGAGAGGAGGAAAATTTTGTACATGTGACATAATTCTTTAATGGTTATCGCGTACCTGAGGATTCCTTTTGGCGTGGTGTAGCAGTAGAGATAGGGTCTATAGGTTGAGCGGTGTAGCAGATAAAATTATCTAGATAAGCTGGTGTTCGGCGCACACGCTAGGCTTGTCTAGGTCCAGTTGCATCAACATTAGGCCTGGGTTCATCATCCGTAGGCCTGACTTCGTTGCCAACGCTACTACCAGCGTTCTCGTTGGGCTCATGGCCCACTTCAGCTCCGGCTCTGTTCGTACAGGGCCTTAGGCCAGCGCCGCTGCTATCTCCCGTGCTAGGCCCTGGGCCAGCGTCGCTGCTATCGCCCCCCTTGCTTCCAACTGGGCTGGGACTATGTCAGTTGGCGCCTCTTTGTTTTGGTTGCTTTCAGCAAAAAATTCCACCAACCCAGAACTGAAGTCTTTGGCAAGTGGGTAGCTTCTGTTTTCAGCTTCGGTTGGGTTTCAATCACTTTCCTCTTGGAATGGAAAGATATCTTCATGGAAAACAACATCTCGACTTTCGAAACACTCATTGGTATCCAAATCATATAACTTCCATGCCTTCTCTCCATAAGGATATCCCACGAAGATGCACTTCCTACTCCTCGAGGCAAATTTATCATGTCCTTTGGTGCGATTTTGAGCATAACACAAACTCCAAAAAATTCTAACATGATCATATGAAGGCTTTTGATTGAAGAGTACCTCATATGGAGTCTTTCAGTTCAAAAGCTTAGTTGGCATTCTATTGATCAAATATGTCGCAGTTAACACACATTCTCCCCAAAAAGCTAAAGGTAGATTGGCTTGAAAACATAGGACCCGAGCCACATTTAGAATATGCCGATGCTTGCGTTCTACTCTTCTGTTTTGTTGAGGAGTATCTATACAACTAGTTTGATGTATAATTCCGTCTTCACGATAAAAAAACTCTTCATAGGCCCGGATTTAAATTCAGTTCCATTGTCCGTCCTAACTACCTTGACTTGCTTGCCAAAATGTGTTTTGGCCATCGAAATAAATCCTTTTAGAAGGGTTTCAGCTTCACCTTTTTCTCTCATCAAATACAACCACACTGCCCTACTAGCATCATCAGCCAAGGTCAGGAAATAATGAGCTCCACATGAAGAGGGCACTCGATATGGGCCCCAAATATCACAATGAACAATCTCAAATAAATCACTGGCTTTATTATCACTAGTAGGAAATGGATTTCTAATTTGTTTAATCCGAAAACAAGCATCACACACATCACTTTTCTTCCTAACGGAATCCGAAAAACCTAATTCCTTTGCAAACAAACATATGACTTCACTTGAAGGATGACCCATTTGTTTATGCCAAAGCTCACTAGTTCTTACTGCATTACCTTGAATCTTCAATGGCGTCTCATTGTAGTAATAGACCCTATCTCTTTGCTCACCCATACCAATCGGCATTCTCGAAGTACGGTCCTGTAAAACACAACAATCATCAAAGAAGATTCATGAGTTTTTCAACACCATTCTTTGGTGTGTCAAGAAGATGCATGAGTCGTTGCACTTGCTCTGTGGTCAGACCGGGAATGTGTACCTGTGCAGATTCGGTGGCCACTGGTTCTGATGTAGTAGATGTACCGTGGTTAGACCAAGCGTGGGCAGTGACTGTAGTGTGGGCTGCTTCTCTTCCTCCTCCTCATCTGTGCCTGCCTGTCATAATTGATTTTAGGACTATGACTTGGGATTTGGGCAAGAAGCCTCAAGACTCTAATACCATGTTAAAATAACAAAGTATTCTGATAAACAACAAAGTGTTTGATGTATTCTGGAGGTTACGCATGCATCTCATCCGTTTTCTCTCCTTGGCAAACATAGTTACAATCACAATTTATACATGCATTGCCCTAGAAAATCTGCACCCCACAGCTACCATAGCTTCATATAGAAGTTAAGCTATATCACGATCTCACTAAGAATAGGAAAGCTACCAAAGTAATAATATTATGAGATAAAATTCTGCCTAGCATAATGAGATAAAATCTTACCTAACATAATGAGATAAAATCTTGCCTAACATTTAGCCAGAAATAGAGCAATAACCCTCGAATCAAATAAGGCAAAGTTCATATGAAACCGCTAGTACATATCAGCTGAGGAACAAATGCGAGCTGAGTTTGCCAGCTTGATTGATGCTTTGAGGAAGAGTTGTCAATCTAATTCATCGGCTGTTGAAGCTGAATGTGTGCAAAATGATGAAGATACATTTAAAACACTTGATTTACATAATATACATTTCGGATTGGATTTCATTCATCCTCTATCACATAATGGTATGAAATTACAATGCATTGAAGCTAATGATATCGGATCTAAGGTAGACTAATGGAAATCATCTGTCAGTTGTTTTTTTCCTAGGAGCTAATCCGGCATTAAAGGTTATGGAAGGTTTCTTTAATCGAATTTAGGAGAAGGAAATTGATAGGGTAGTATCAAAGCCCAATGGTGTGTTCATTGTTTGATTTCATTCAGTCCCTAAATAGAATGATGTTCTCCGGCAAAGGTTTGTCCATTTTGATAGACAACCGTTGATTATAAGAGCATGGGTAGTGGGACAACTAGTTGATAAGGAGGTTATTTCAAAAATCCCAATATGGGCTATATTGTCTACTCTAGACTTGAAGTTCTGGAATAGAGAGGGAGTAAGATAGCAAGTCTTGTGCGTAACTCAATCATGGTGGATAAAGCAACTCAGTATAAGTCTAAGATAAATATTGCCAGAGTATTGATTGAAATGGATGCCAACCCAGGCTGTCCCTCTCATATCACTTTCATTGATGAATTGAGAGTATTAGTAATTTAAGAGGTGGACTATGATGAAAACCAATGAATTTTGAACATTGCAACATGTTTGGGCACTTAATGATAAATGTAGGATGAAAGGTAGACTAGAGTAGAGAAGGAAGGAAGTCCAGAGACCCGAGACATGTCAGGAAGAACTAGCCGACATTCTTTTTAGAGAGTATATAACTTATGAGCATACGATATAGGAAATCATTATCCAAGAGGAGGTAATACAGCCTACTACTAGGGTTCTAGGGCAATGTGGTACACTAAATGTGGGGATTTCTGTATGGCTTGTGCTACAAAGTGCCTTTGGATCCCTAGCTGACCATGGAAAGGTAGCCTTATGGAGTGTAAGAGGGCTTAATGGCCCCAATAAGCAAGGAGTTGTCAAGATTTTTGTATGCCAGAATAAATGCAACATCATTGGCACCCTTGAACCAAAAATAATCATTAGCAAAGAGGTTAAAATTTTACACTGAATTAAACCAGCTTGGTGTCTAATTAGTAATGCAACAGCCCAGGCTAGGAGTAAGATCTGGCTCTTTTGGGATCATTTACAGGTGCTTATCGCTTAAGGCCCATAGACAATTCATCCATGTTTTTAGTTTCAATAGCAGTAATTTGAAAATTTTCTTGACTGTGGTGTGTAGGGCTAGTGATAACTATGATAGGAAAGAATTTTGGGATGCCTTGTGTGAGCTCACTTTAACAATTAATGAGCCTTGGATAATAGGGGTTAACACCTTGTGGAAAGTTTAGGAAAGAATTGAATGATATCATGTGCAAGTTGAGGAAATCCTTGATTTCGCTAACTATCTTGATGTTTGTGGAGTTTAGGAAATGAATTGGTTGGGCCCCTTTTACACAATGGAGAAACAAACAAGGAATTACAAGACTCTTTGCTAGACTTGATAGGGTACTATCAATGGGGAAGGTATCAAATTTTTGGCTGACATGTTCTATGAAGTCCTCACTAAAGGTGTATCAGAGCATATCCCTTTGATGGTTCATCTTAAAAAGGATGATGTGCAAAGGAAGCATACATTTAAGTTTTTTTAATATGTGGACCTTTCACCCAAATTTCGTAAACATTGTTCAGGATAATTGGCAGCATAATATCATAGGTACTCCTATGTTTAAATTATTGAATAATTTGAAAAACCTGAAGAAGCCATTGCAGACTTCAAACACGAAGCATTTTAGTAAAGTTCAAGTGAGAACTATGTACTGAGGCAATGCAAAAATGGTTGCTGATTCATGAAGGTATACCTGCTGACCTTTTGAATAGCATGCTTCATAAACAAGAAAATGAAGTTAAACAAGAAAAAGAAGCTCTAGTGCATTATCATAAGATGGCTTATGCTGAGAGGACATTCTTATAGCAGAAATCCAAAGAAGATTGGTTTCATTTTGGGGATACCCAAAAAAAAAAAATCTTCTCTAATTCACAGGCATATAAAAACTACAATAAAGCAATTAAAATCATGCAAGATAAAAGAGGTGAACTTAAAGCTAATCACGAGAAGTTTGTAATGTTCTAGTTAATTACTTCTCTGACTTTCTTAGAAAAGAAACATAAGGACATGGTCTTTCTCTAGAAATACTAACGAAAGAGCCAAGTTTAGATGATGAACAGATAGCAGCTTTATTAGTTCTTTTTTCTGATAAGGACATTAAGTAGGCTATTTTTAGCATTAGAAACAACAAGTCTCCAAGGCCATATAGATTTGGCGGTGACTTCTTCAAAAAATCATGGCATATTGTTTGTCCTACCATGTGTGATGTAATAAAATTGTAAATGGGAAAATGCTTGAAGAGATCAATGTAACATAATTGGTTATCATCCCTAAGGTCTCTAATCTTACTCAGCCTTCTACGTTGAGGCCAATAGCTTGTTGTAATACCATTTACAAATGTATTACAAAGAACATACATGGGAATGAAGCCTGTTTTAAAAATTCTCATTGAAGAATCATAATAGGCTTTTGTTGGTCAATACAGTAGAACATTTTGATTCGTGAATATTTGGTGAAATTGTATAATTAAAAATGTGCATCCGTTAGATGTATTATGAAATAGACCTTAGAAAGACATATAATATAGTGAGATGGGATTTTATTGAGGGTTTGTTGCTTAGTTGTGGCTTACATGATGGTTTTGTTGGAAGGATTATGAGTTGTGTGTCTACTGTCATATTTTCAATTAGATTCAACGGGATGAGCCATGGTTTTTTGGTAGTAAAAGGGGGCTTAAACAAGGAGACCCAATGGCCTATTTGTTTTTTGTGTTGGTAATTGTTAGATTTACTCACACAAGGACACAAGAGGGGGGTGAATTGTGTCTACCGATTTTTTCAGTTTTCTCAAAACACTCGTCAGAACTGTTTGGAACGCGTGTTTGCAGTAATGCAGAAGCAAGTATAATTGCGAATATAGTAAAGGAGATAGTACCACTGTAGGATTTCAGTAACACTTACACTAAACCGGCCGAATTTGTTACACACGTAACACACGTAACTAGTCTACCCCGAGATCCTAGTTACACGGACACCACGTCCAACGTCTCCTTAGAGACCACGTCCAATGACTTGGACAACACGAACAACACATCCAACGTCTCCCAAGAAATCACGTCCAACGTCTCCTAAGACTGTGACAATTTCTTGATTCAAAGATGGAAAAAGAAATAGCAAGACACCTTGCTTGAATGCTTCTAGACAAGCTGAATGTGAGGTACAATACAAACCCTATTATGCCAATATAGATGACTTAATTTAGCACTCTCTTTGAAGGTTTTCTCTTAGAAAATTCAGACTCACAAAGACAATTTTAAACCATTGGAAAACCTTAAATGAAAACGTTGAGAGGCAAGAGATTGTATACCCACGGAAAACTTGTGCCGCAAGTGTATGGGAGGTTTTAGATTTTAGCAATAACTCTCAAAAATAATCAATATTCCAAATGGAATTGTATGCCTCAACATTATCCTTTTAGAAATCATATCTTAAAGGCTAAGATAAAATCTTTTGATAGTATCTTTTTAGGAAAGGAATATTATTCAGTGAATGACTCTTTGTAAGACAACATATTATCAGAAAATCAATCCCAAATATGTTAGGAATTTTGATAGTAGAAAAACACTTGAAAATCTTTGGGATAAGAGTTTTATACGTTGCCCTCAGAACACTGCAGACCTGATTACTCAAACTGTTTTGAGCAGTGTTCTGAGTTAGCGTAAGAAATTCCTTCAAGGTGAGTGTTAAGTCAACATCTTCTAATTGGCATATTAACAAGAATCTAGATGAATACAACCAGTAATTAACCCTAAGACTCTTGTGATCCTTTGACCTCTTTGATGTCATGCATACATATTCACTTTGATGTTCCATGCTTCTTCAAACTGTTCTCTAGGGTGTTTGCAACTTATCTCAACACACAATTCTAGCACACTACTCAAGCATAGCATGATAGCATATTGACTGGTACGTTTGGGTTGTTATCATCAAAACCATGCATATGATTGTTTCAACAGTAATCGAGTATCTGGATAGGGCATTCAAAATTGCAGTTATGCAAAAAGGATTTAGGTTTCACCTTGGTTGTCATGGTTTAAAGTTGTGTATGCTTAGCTTTGCTGATGACCTTCTCTTGTCCTGTAAAGCCAACCATTAGTGTAATAATTATGATGATTGCTTTTAACCACTTCTCTAAGTGCTCTGGTTTAGAATCAAATGCTACCACAATGGGTAACTGTTGTACCCCAACCCCAAAAAAACAAAAGATATTAATTTGACCTTGTTCTAATATTGAATTTTTAAACTTTAACTTTTTGGTACGGTTAATAAAGTGGTCTACTATGTTGAACTAATAATTTACTATTCTCAGGTTTTGAGGGATGAATTAAGAAGTCTTATTTTAGAAATTACATATTTTTTGGGTTAGTTTAGAAACTATATTTTGCCCTTTAAATTAAAACTGAGTACTTTGTTTATAAGTTTGGAATGGGTGGCGAGAATTGAGAACTAACTTTATCATTTTTGTTGGATTGTTAATGTTTTTTTAAAAAAATTGGATTACACTTGTTTCAATGGCTTTCCCTTCTTTGATAACTTTGTTAGTCCTAGTGACCCTTGTACATTTTAATTTGGTATAGTGTTGATACCATAAAGGCCAGAATCTTCTAAACAATGCACAAAAAAATAATAAAATTTTTTATTTAAAAAAACCTATTTGGGGCTTCTAGAAACATGTACCCTCACTTATCATATTTTTTTCATAAGAGTATTTGTCATATAGACTACTTTAATATATTTTTACAGGTGCAATTTTTGAGAGCAGATGCTCCTAAGAGCATGATGGGAGCCTTGACAAAAATAGAAACATAGAAATGACTTCGGCATGAAGCAGAGTATTTCCGCAAACCATTCTAAATGATCCAAAATAGGGCAAATTTAATACATGTCATAGTAAGGAAAACTCACCGAGCCTAGCCGTATCTTTGAAAAGGGAATACTTAGCAGAGTAGATGTCAACATAAACAATTGACACATCTTTGAGTTGCTTACGCAATTTGTATACCAAATCCTTGAGGTTCTTATTGAACTCTTGCGAAAGTTCGCGTTCAGACTTACTACAACCAACTTCATCCCTAGGTTCCGCTAGCCGATCTCCCAAGCAATCTAGAGGACCTGTGTTGTGAATCCAAAATGTTCTTCCACCTAATTCAGTAATGTTCTAAAACCAAAGAAAGATTTTGCAAGAAATTTGACGAACTGTTTTCCTTTTCGTTAATTACAAATTTTAAAATTTTTTTCCCAAGGAATATTTACTACGATTGCTTATGATTGATTTCAGAAAATAGACGACAACGATAGTAGGGTTGTGAACCAACTAGATTATCCCTTTTCGCTCATCCTAAAAACCAAACAGCTTGAGTCTGTAAAGAAGCTGCCACCTCTTAGACTATGTAATGTGTCTTATAAATTGAAAGTCAAGGGAATTGCTTATAGACTCAACCCAGGGTGCTCAATTAGTTTTTGTTCATCTATAAGACAAGAAGAAAAAAAGAAAAAAGGGGAAGAAAAAATGATAGAAAAAGAGGGTGAAAAAGAAGCATTTTTATTTATTAAGTGCCATGGACGGCTAGCAAAAAAAATCTTAGGGGCATTAATTATTCAAATCTCATGTGAACCTTTTTTAAGTGAAAGTGGGTGGATTAAATCGACAAGGTGGAAGAATTTGGAAACTGAGCTCCGCAGCAAGTAATTACTTTGACAAAGAGTTAGCTTGGTTGCCCAGATTTGCAAGTATCAGAAATAAGGCCCCTAGGTGTTGATTGAATTCATGCTGGAACGCGAGTGAGGGATCTTACTGGCCCATGATGGGATTTCGAGATGTGGGGGTTTTGTGTGTGAAGTTAGGTATTTATGGGGAGTATCTTGAGCACTTTAAATTCCAAATACAGAAGAGAGCATTGAGACGGGAAGATAGATTTGTGAGAGTAAGGGGTGGCTTAAACATTGACTAGATGCATTTGAGAGTGTGCAGTGTTGTGAGTGCACTCGACTATAATGTGTCTTTTCCTTTTATAGTGGACGTGCCAATTGTTGTTGGAGCATGGTTTTTCCCCTCAGTATAAAGTTGTTTTCCACAAAAAATTATAGTAATCTTTTTGTTGTGGTGTTTTTGTTTGTCACCAATTTTATTCTACCTTATTGATTCCAACAAGTGGGATCAACGCAAGTTTAATCCTAAGAAGTGGTTTTGAAGAGGGTCAAATCCTAACAAGTGGTATCATAGTTGTTTGTGCTTAAGTGGGGAGAAAGAGCATCGTGGAAGGCTTGCATAAGAAAGGATGAAATATTGCTAATTCAAATGATTGATAGAACCTAGTCATGTTTTGATCAAGTTGTAGTTGCTACTATGATTATGTGGACGGTATAGTTTGGATTTGAGGGGAGATTTGTAGGATTGAATCCAACCCAAACTACTATCTAATTAATTTTTATTAATTTATGAGAAAAGATAAAAAGAAACAGAAAAAGAACGAGAAAGATAAACAGATAGAAAAAGGAAAAAAAAAATGTTTTGATTTGATGAGTGCCATGGATGACAAACAAAAAAAAAAAAAAAACAAAAGAAAAGACAAAAAACTTTGGTGCATTAATTGTCCAAGTCTCGCGTGCGCTTTTGGTAAGTGAAAGTTTGTAGTGTTTTTTTTTTTATTTTGGTTGGTTCGCAACAGCCACAAAGGACGACATAACTATAATAATAGTACAATGGCTGGTAATTGCTTTGATAAGGAGTTACCTTGGTTTCCTAGATTTCTAATTATTATAAATGGGGCCACTAGGTGCTAATTGAGATCCTCTTGACCATGGTTTTATCTTTAGGTGTGAGGGTTATGCATGTGAGGTTAGGTATTTGTGGGGTGTATCCTGAGTATCCAAATTCCAAGTAGGGGCGGAGAGTATTAAGAGGGAAGATAGATTCATGGTAGTGAGGAATGACTCAAACACTAGGTAGAAGAAATTGAGAATGCATAATATTGTGAGCGCGCCCATCTTAATCTATCTTTTCTTATTATAGAATGCACTCGTTGTTATTGGACCATGATTTTTCCATGAATGTGGAGGGATTTTTGACGTAAAAGTCTGGTGTTTCATTTCTTGTAGTGTGAATGTTAGTATCCTAGTTTTTGTTTTTGTTTTTTTTTTTGGGGGTGCTTCCATTCCTAATATGCAGTATCAAAGTAAGTTTAATCCTGACAACTCATACTAGAGTGCGTTAAACTCCAACGGCAGGTATCAAAGCTTGTTGTGGTTGAGTGAGGAGGAAGAGCTATGTGGATGGCAAACACCAGAGAATATGAGGTCTGTAGGATTGGATCCAACCTAAAACTAATATCCAATCAATTTTTGTTAATTTGTGAGAAAATTAAAAAATGAAATACAAAAAAAGGAAAGAAAGAAATATGTAAAAAGGGGGAAAGAAACGCTTTGATTTGTTATGTGTCATGAACAACTAGGTAACCAAACTTTGGGTGCCTTAATTATTCAAACCCCATGTGAGCTTTTGGTAAGTGAAATTCAATGGAATAAATGGACCTTTTTCAAGAATTTGGACAGTGAAGGCAAGTCGATTATAGTAGTATTTTATGGCAAGTAATCGCTTGGACAAGGAGTTACCTTGGTTGCCTATATTTCCAAGTGTTATAAATAGGCTCCTAACAGTTGATTGAATTCGTCACAGAAAGTAAGTGAGAGATCCTGTTTACCTAAGGTACACGTCTTCAAATGTGATGGTTATATGTGTGGATCAGGTATATGTGAGATGTATCTCAAGCACCATAGATCCGAGTAGGGGGGATAGTGTGTTGATGAGAAAGATAGATTGGTGAGAGTGAGCGATGATTCAAACACTAGCTAGAGGAGATGGAAATATATAGTGTTGTGAATATACCTAGTTATAGGATATCTTTTCTTATTATAGTGGATGCGGCAATTGTTGTTGGGTCATTGTTTTCAGCTTAGTGTAGAGGGATTTCCACGTGGAAATTATGGTGTCCCTGTTTCTATGGTTTGCATGTTTGTGGTAAATTTTATTTTGTGCTTTCGTCCCAATGTGAGCAAAGAGGGTAGATTAGAGCATATTAGGCATAAGATGGGGTTTCCCAAACCTTAGGTGAAACATATTTTTGTGAATGGAAAAATGATTAGTATGGAGTTTCTTGAATCTTGACCGACAACTTAGCTAAAGGAATCTGCTTATATTTCCCTTTTGGTTTTGGAGGCATTATCCATATTTGTGAGAGTACAATAGAAGAGAGATCATTGCACGGGATTCGAGTATGTCAAAATGCCCCCAATGTATGTATCATATCATCCATTTATGGATGACAACCTCATGTTCATGAAATCAAGCGCTGAGGGAGCTACGGTTTTTCATCATATTTGGGCCATCCTTTGAGCCTATATTAGGGCAACAAATCAATCTTGATAAATATGAGGTCACTTGTCACATAAAGATTGGGGTTAGTATATTTGATAAAAATTTTGATGGAAAAGAAATAAAACTAACAGATATGGTTATATGCGGATCTCAATGTATAGTTTGATGAGTCAAGGGCTTGTTTTTATTGGAACCTTCGTCAAAAAGTACGAATAGTGATATTTGTTTTGACGGACTAGACATGCCCCATTAAAATTCTGCAAGATTCTCTATAGACCTGGCAAAACTGATCCGAAAGCCGAATCCCGAACCGAATGACCCAGACCCATACCCGACCCAACATTCGAAATATGCTTACCTGAAAGTGGACCTGAAACCTGAATTGACCCGAAATGAATCATATCAGACCCGAAATTTTCTAAAAAGTTGCTTGTTTTGGCATGAGGAGCGTATTTGACCAAAAATTAGTTCACCTGAAATCGACCCGATCCGAACCATACCCGACCCAAACCGAAGCAACCCGAAATGTCACTTTACCTAAACATGACCCAACCCAAACTTGATCCGACTTGTATCCAAACCGAATGACTCATTTATCAGGTCTAATTCTCTATTTATAGTGATGGATTTTAATGGGGCCTGTCAAAATCAGAAAAGATTTGCATCAATTAGTGAAGGGTCTATCACAATAACCTGATAAAAGATTGGCTCTACTTAAATCTTGCTCACCAACCTTACCTCCACATGCCATAACTCGGAAAATATTACCTTACAAATGTATGTATCTTATTAGGTACATGTGCTGCGCATACGGTGCACAACCTCAGACCTATAGCAATTAAAAACGATAATTTTGCTTGTTGGCGCAAAAGATTTACTGCAATTGGGAAAAGATTTCCTACAGTTGGGAAAAGATTCATAGCATAAAAAATTCATTGGATCAAAATTAAGATGTAAAACTATGGAGTAAACGTAGGTGTTGTCCATATTTCACCGTTGTCATTATTGCACCACAATCGCTCTGTGGCTTACATACGCTTATATAGCTGAAGGGTGTACATATGCTTATATAGCTGTGTTAATATGCAGATATTCTTTCCAGTATTTCAGAATGGGTATTACTTTATTCTGTGCTTCAATTTCTTAGCAAAGAATGTGGAGATTATCCATTCTGTTAGTCATAACAATGTGGACAATGGTGCTATCCTTGTTTGTGTCAGCCTCTTGGTAATTTTCTCTTTTCATCCTTTCGACATTCTAATCCTTTAATATTTGAAGTTACCTATTATAAATGTATACTACTTTTTTTCCCTAGGTTTGGTGCTTCTCAAAGTATTTTTCTGATACAATTCCCAATTCAGCCAGAGGTAAAGCTATTTCTATGGAGAGTTTGCAATTGGAGCAACTGAAACTACCTTGGATGGAAGCTTCAAGAAAAGTTTATCCTGACTCAAGGGTGTATGTAATGCGACACTTGGAGATGTACATAGGAGATGTTGAGAAATGGAATACCAAGTTTAAGAATTTCAATGTCAGTTCACTTTTTTTCCCCTTATTATAATTAAGTGAATTATATCATCAAAAGTTTTGATAATTTTTTTACTCTCAATAGGCACCCTTGTTGAAGAAGCCCTCCATCCTGTCTATTTACCAAGGGCCACGTCCAGATGGATTGAGAGTATAATTACATGTAGTAAAGGTCCATATGTCTAGTTACATAGATCAGCTATGTATCGAAAAAAAAAGAAATATGGCTTAAGGCTTGAAATCCTCAGGGTCATCCTTGGAGAACTCCTTATAACTCTACAATGCCCTATCTTCCAGCAATCCTTAGAGCTTTCCCTAGTATAGCAATCACAACATTCTCAGAGAAAGCCTCAAAAGAGAGGAGATTAACGGTCAATCTATCTTAAAAAAGGATTTAAATTTGTTTCTTGGCCCAAAAGGTTCACTGTAATTGGGGAAATGTTCCCTGCAGTTTGGAAAAATTCACTGAATTTCATAAAACATCTCAATTTTGCTTCTTGGCACTGATGAACCTCTATTGTGTCCCATTTTTAGCCCCTATTTAACTCATTTGCTCTGTGTTTTCACGTTCGATTGTGTTAAGAAAAAGTCAAATCGGCCTCCTTTAGCATACTTTTACTTATATAGCATCTTTCGGTATTTTCAGGGTCTTTATCAAAGAAACGAAAAGATGAACGATATTTAACAGAAAGGGGTGCCAAGGAGGTGAGTTAAACTTCGAAAAAGCGTCGTACAGAAGTCCCGACGAACCGAAACGACGATTGCCAAGCGGGCCACGAGAACCGATGAAGCAAGGTCGGCCAGCCAAGTGGCACGGTCTAGCAGCACCAAGTGGCGGGCCGTGCTGCTTCGTGGGTCCTAGGCCGGTTGTTTCAGAATTTTGGCACGACCGTGCCACCCCTATTCCGTGTCGCGACTTTAATTTCCTTCGAGGCTGTTTTGGGGCTTATGCGTTTTTAGCTTCAGTTTTTTCTCTTCCCAAAACGTTTCTAGGTGATTTTTAAGTTTCATTATAGAATTTTATTTTCACTTTGGATTTGGCTATTGGATCGAAGTTTATACTACTTTGAATTCATTCAATCAATTTCAGGTTCTTAATTCTCTCTCCTCTCTTCTTCTTGGTTGTTTTGAGGTTTGTCATGGTTGTCAAATTGAATGTCGTGGTTGTTGTTGAAAAGATGATTGTATGCTAAATCTCCCAACTTGGGTTGGGATTAATGTCGTCTATGTATTGTTGAATCATGGATTGCCTTAGTCCTTACTTTCCCCTTGTTTGTTTGCGATTTCTACTATGCACGCCACATGCTCGATGAAATGTTTGAAAGAGTATTCATCCATTTTTTGCTAGAGTTTCGGGGAACGTTGAGAGACAAAACCTTTAGTTAGTGGGGCTTAGTAGACAATTGGAGTTTTAATATGAAAATAATTAAGATTCTAATTGAGATTTGAGATTGTAAATCTTGTAATCCTTCAACTTTTAGTCCTATGAGAATAGGTGACTATAGTTGTAGGATTAGTCATCGACCCTTGAGAGAGGGAGGAAATAGGCTTAATTGACAATCTATCCACTTATAATGCATGCCTGGGTTTGTTTGGCGAGGTTAATAATTGATTCACCGGCATAGTCGTGCTATTAATTCCAACCTAAGTGTTTTCTATTTTGCTGCTTATTTCATTAGTTAGCCGTTAGAATTTCCCTTAGTTGAATTCTCAGTCAATAATTGTGATCGTCTAGATTTAGTAATTGGATTAGTTCTAGTAATTGAAACCAAGTTCCCTATGGAATATGACCCGTACTTGCCGTGTGCTAACTACAGCTACACCGTACACTTGCGGTATTTTTAATGTAACAGGCACAAAAGGCAATTGAGGAAAGGTTACCTGCAGTTGGAAAAGATTCACTATATTGCATAAAAGAATTCATTCGATCAAAATTAAGATGTACAGTTACAAACAATACCCTGTCACTAAATAGGAATCAATAGTAGCATGTACATCTACAACCACCAAAACAGCTCTAACATCGACAAATTCAATAAGCTCTAATATCCACAAAATATTAAATTGTGTAAAAAGAAATTATGGTGTCCTTATGCTATCAATTTTGACATTCATAGTGTCACCAAATATTTCCATGGGAACCATCTGCAACAGACGCTGTGGTACATGCCACCTGCATCAACAAATATTTTGTCCTTTAATTATAAAATTTTTCTTACTATATTTGTTAAAATATAAAGTGATCTTGTAGTTTATTACCTCAGTAGTTACAACTCCAACATTAGTGTTGGACATGCTGGGATCCTGCGGAGGCCGTAGACCACTTGTTACCTTCAAAAACCACATAAGTTACTCTTTTAATTATAATGTGAAAATGAAACTTTTTCATTATTTCTTTAATTAAATTTTGAGAATTTGAGTGTAGTGATACCTCAGTAATTATTATGTTCATTTACTTATAGTTATTCCACGAATAACAGAATTTGAGGCTATTAACCGTTCTTATTTTTTGGTGTATCTTGCCAAAAATGCAGTGAAACCTTTGTAGATTGCAGTGAAACCTTTGTATACTGTACTAAACTTTTTGACTAAATCAGTGCACCTTTTTTGTCAGCTTCTATGCAACGACTTTTGCTATTACAATCATGCCTTTGGGGAATTTTGTCGAACACCTTATGTGCAAAGAATGTGACCTTAAAAGTTGCTCTAGGCAGGCATACTTTGCATTAAAGATTGATATATAATTGTTTGTTTGAGGAATTTTATCAAACATACCTCCAGTATGAACTCCTAATAGCTGTAACTCTTCAATAATAAATTTTCTGCCGTAGCTATAATTTGTTCCTCAAAATCCATTTATTTAAGTATGTATTCTTGCTAATTTTCAAAAAGAGTTTTCTACCCCAACTATAATTGTTTGTTTAAGGATGAATCATGTATCTGCTACTTTGTATTGCTGAATCATGGTGAACGTTTGTATGGTGGGCCGCCCAAATTCAATAAGAGAAGGTCCAATTACAGCATGGGTAAGGGTAGTGGAATTAGGTTTGTTGGGCCCAACTAAGTCAACCTTCAACCTGGTCAAATTCAAATTAGGTTAGTTAGGCTCAAAAATTTCAGATTTGTTAGGCAAGGTAGTGGAAGATCTCTTTATATAGGTGTGTATATTAACATGGTACATGGGTATGTACCATCGACTCATTGCCATAACTAGACTCTCTATCTCTTGCGGACCTTCCCCTTTTCCTAACAGTCATTATCCTCTCTCTCTCTCTCTCTCTCTCTCTCGTGCATCCCTTCATCCCCTTTCAAATCTCTCGACCTATCCTCCCTCCCATCCTCTCTCATGTGATTAGTCTCCATTAGATCTTCCTGACATGGCCACATCATCTTCTTCTCTCTTCTCAGCTTACTTTATCTTATCTTGTGTCCATCTGTCTACCTTCAGATTTGTACTCCGCTGCCGCCAACATTATTAGATCTGTATTCGACCTTCATTGGTTTAAGATTGGGTAAAAGAAAAGATTTCGTTTGATTATGTTGAGTTTTTTTTTTAAAAAAAAATCTGGATGCTTAATTTTTCTACAATTTTGTGTACAATTTTTAGTCAAGGCCATCAGATCTGGAAAATTAAATTTTTTAACTTCAAATTGTAAGATTTGAAATGCGGAAAAATTGGATCTAAAAATTCATATAAATTTTTTTCATATTTTGATCACAAATTTTCAAATTTAAAATTTCGTTCATTATTTTTTTCCCATTTTGTAGTAGTAGTAGTAGTAGTAATAATAATAATAATAACTATTATTATTATTATTATTATTATTATTATTATTATTATTGTGATTATGATTATTATTATTATTATTTGTAGATTTATTTTTTTTTTTTTTGGCATGGGTAGTTAGTACAGTGCTATATAATTTTCATAGTAGCCTTCCGGTTTTGCTTGAGTTGATTGAAACCAACCTTCTTGGACCCTTGTAAACGCACTAGTATGGGTAGATATTTTTTGGTTCACACATCTTCTTTAATAACTACTTCAAGTGTTAGGTATGCAGAAGATGGATAAACAAAAAAAATCCATGCATGCTAGGGTGTTGACAAGGGTCCAAGAAGGTCAGTTTCAATCTACTCAAGCGAATTGGGTGAGTAGGTGGAAAGAAAAAAAAAATGATTTCATAAGCAGATAGAGAGGGGGGGATAGAAGAATTGCACCTCGAGCCATCATACTTTGGTGTAATCATTTTTGGACCGACCAGTTTGAAAATGCATTTACAGACCCATTCAAGTTTGGGTATAATAATTTTTAGAATCCCAAAATTTGGGTGTAATAATTTACAGAGCCTTTTAAATTGCAAAAAGACCCCTAACCTTTTGAAAATTTGCATTTTAACCAATATTTAAAAACTTACTTTCGAAAATTCTAAAATTATGTTTGTAGTTTTTTACTCACTAATAGATCTCGACGTTCTCTTTCATCTGGTATCAGAGCCATGTGCACAAAAATAATTAAATTTATTAAGCTAATTAATGATTAATTTAGCCAATTAATCGTGATTAAGTGTGATTAACTACGTTTAATGCTAGAAGCATCACCTGCTTGCCCTGGTCCAAATTATTCACATATCGTTCACTCACCAGAAGATAATATCTTAGTAGCACCCCAATTAAACTATATTACTAATATAGTTTTAGAATTAAAAGTTGAATTAGCTAAAATTAAGACTGAACTAAAAGATCTTAAGAATCAGTTAACAGTTATTCATCTTTCTCTTCGTAACGAAATTAGACATAACGAAAAAGCTACTTCTAAAATTAGCACTCCTTTTCAGCATAAATATCTTTTTTAAAACGTAAAAAATAAAATTTCATTTCTTTTGCAAGAGATAAAAATCCAAAAAGAAGTAGAAGAACAATCAGGTGAACAATCTACTGAAAAAAAAAAAGAAAAAGAAGATGGAGTATGAAAAATATAGTCTTGAAGAGCTACAAAAAATGTTCGATGAAGAACAAAATCTAGAAGAACTAAACAAAATCATGAGCGCAATTAGTGATAAATGTGATGTTTTATCTTATGATAATGAAGAGACTAATAATGTCCAACTAGAAGAAGAAATATATTAGCAGATGAATTTGATAAAATTAAGAGATCTTAATATTTTACCTTTAGAAGAAATTAGAAGAAAACTTGATAAGAAATATGGTAAAATGGCTAATGAAAACGAAATCAATGAGATTGAAGAAGAGATTGACTTATATGAAATAGAGACTAATCTAGTTAAGAATGTTGTTCCTAAACCCGAAGAATTTGGTGAACCATCCAGAAGAAACACTCAGTTCTTAAGACCCAGATATGTTCCTGCAGGACGAACAAATAATTTTTCCTTCGGGTTTGTCCCAAGGAAAACCATGACATATGAAGAGATTGGCTTTACCCCAATTAGTCAAACTGGTTATATTTTAAACATTGATGGAGCTCGTAATAGAGAAGAAATATTTGAGCACTGGAAAAGAGGAATGAACAGTGTCTTAAATTTAAATACTACATGGACTGCGGCAAACTTTCAAATTATATCGAGCATAGTTTCTTTGACACTGTAGCTAATTGGTATGATTCTTTAAGTGAAGATGGTAAAAATTACTTTAAGAACGATGGAAACACCAGCCGCTATATTCAGAAGTCTGTGTAAAGAAATTGATATTGAATTCATCGGAGCTAAAATTGATTTTGAAGAAAAACACGAGAATGGCAAAGAAAAATTAACAACATAGAATTATGGGATATGAGATAATTAGAAAATTATATTGCATAATTCAATCAATATTATTATAAAATTGAGCACAATGAAACAAATCTTGACATATTCTATGACAAATTGCCATATCGTATAAATTCTATAATTAATGAAAAATACATGGCATGGTTTGAACGAACAGATGTTGTAGATACCCTTGGATCGAGAATTTTCTATTTGCGAAAATGGGTCAATGACCAATGTCTTGATCTTCAAAAGTAAAAGAAGATTAAGAAGCAATTCTTGACTTGCTGGGATTCATCTCACCAATGGGAAAAAGAATCTGAGAAAAGAAGAAAAAGAAAATTCTATAAGAAAAAGAGCTTTAACAAACAAAGAGGCGAAAAATATAAAAGAAAATATTATAACAAACCGAGTCCTAAAAAAACGTAGATATTTTAGAAAAGCTGCTTATTGCTCCGTAGGAAAAAATAGCTGCAAATGTTGGGCATGTGGAGAAGTATGGCATTATGCTAACGAATGCAAAAATAGGAAGAATAACAAACTTATTGAAACTTTGGGAAACCTAGATTATGTTGAGCTTAGTGAAGATGAAGCTTTAGAACTAACCCTAGGCAATAACAAAGGAATTGTTGAAATTATAGAGGACAATGAATATGAAGAAAATGATTATGAAGAAACTAGTCTTATAATGGAAAGTAGCTCGGTAAGCCTTGATGATCTTCAAGGAGAAGAATTTGTGATAGATAATGATCATGAAGAAGTTAAGGGAGATTGTGTTCTTCGTATAATCCAAAAGGACATGATCTATAAAAAATCTATTTTTCAAATAAAAAGCAAATACGTATGTGAAATGGTGGAAGGTGATCTTGAGATCAACGACTGTGAGTATAACGTTGGGGAAGTTAATCTGATTAATTGAGAGAATATCATTAAGCATAACAAAGATAGAAGTATAGATATATCCACGTCGGATGTGTCCAAGTTCAAATCACTCCATTACAATATTATGGTAAAGATATTGATCTTTACGCTTTACTCTGTGATATCAGCCATACCAAATTTAATAATCAGATAATCACAGGGATAAAAACAAATTTATGTAATAGGTTAGTAAGTTTCAACTGTCGACCTGGATATTATGTGAGTCTAAAATATATATTTGCTAAAAACTTCCTATCCCTTAAGATCAAAACAGTCGGGATGGACATGTAAAGAGGAGGATATCTGTTAAGAATATTTTGAAAAATTATCTACAAGTTAGATAATACGATAGACTCTAAGACTGAGGTAATAATGATAGAGGCAGAAAAATTTAAAAGTCCTAACCCGATGCAGAAAATTCAAAGAATTAAGTCTAATCCTCAAGATATAAAAATCGATCGTTCATATATATCTAGCTTTGCCCACCCTACAAACATTAATAAGAAAAACGTAATAAAAATTGATGAGGATGGAAAAATCACCATTAAACCCCAATTATTAAGAAACATGAGCACAAAGTCAGATTGGGAAGAAGGATCTTCATCCACTAAAGAAGAGTTTAAGGAAGATGATACAATTAGCCTGACTAGTGAAATGAGTAGAATGAGTTTTTGAAACTGTAAGACCCAGTTTAGATTAATTAACAAGTCTGGAAAGAAAGGTCATTGGATACAAAATTAAAACTGTTAGTGAACCAATTTATGAGGATGAATTAGTCAAAAATATGATCATGGAAATATCCTATGAAGCTACCAATATAAACCCCAATAGCAACTATATCCTAATAAAGGTATGTTTAGAGGGATATAATAAATATGAAATGTATGCCTACATAGATAGTGGTTGTTCTGTATGCTTTGAAAAAAGAACATTATTTCCTGAATTTATGTGGAAAAGAGCAAAAAATCCTTTACAAGTAAGAATAGCTGATAATAGTGTTATGAGCCACAATGAAGCCATAGAAAGATTGTTTATAAAATTATGAGGAGTTCAATATATTATACCAGTTCTATGGGCTACTGATCAACCCTCTCATGATATGATTATTGAAAATAATTTTCAAAGATTATATTCTCCATGCACCCAGACCATAAATCAAATAATATTTACGATTAATGGTCACTCAGTTTCTATTGAAAAATTAAGTAAGGCTTACACTCATCACAAAATTGAATTTACACGCAGCCAGCATGGTGAGAAGATAATGCCTGCACAACGTGAAGTAGCACTAACAATCTCACCATTCGGGTTATCTATTAAAGAGCAGATGATTGAATAACAAGAAAAATTATGCAAAGAACTCGATTCTAACAATCCTCTGAAATTTTGTGATAAAGACAAAACATTTGCTAAAATCACTTTATTAAATCCAACACTATCATCCGAGTTAAACAAATGGTATATACCCACCAGGACATTCAAGAGTTTATAAAAAAATTAAAGAACTTCTGAATAAAGGATTAATTAGAAACATTAAGAGTCCTCACACCAGTCCCGCTTTCATCGTAAGAAATCATGCTGAGAAAAAAAGAGGAAAAGCCAGAATGGTAATCAATTATAAAAAGTTTAATGATAATACTGTATTTGATGGTTACTATATTCCTAACAAAACATTCCTTTTTAACAGAATTCAAGGAGCTTCTTGGTTCTCGAAAATGGATTGCAAAAGTGGTTATTGGCAAATAAAATTGAAAGAGGAAAGTATTCCTTCAACTGTATTTAGTGCCCCCACAAGGTCATTATGAATGGATAGTAATGCCATTTGGTTTAGAAAATGCACCTCAAATATTCCAGAGAGGAATGGATAACATCTTCAAAGACCTTAATCACTGTTGTCTAGTTTATATTGATGATATCCTTATCTTTTCTAAAACCATAGAACAACATAAAAATGATGTCTTGACTGTTACCCAAAGATGCATTGACCATGGTATTATACTTGGAAAAAACAAGTACATTTATGCCGAACAAGAAATTAAGTTTTTGGGTCTAGAAATAAAAGCTGGACAAATTATTCTACAAAAATATATTTTGAAAAAAATAGAAAATTTTCCTGAAAAAATAGAAGATAGGAAACAACTGGAAAGGTTTCTTAGATGTCTTACCTATGCTTCTGATTTCGTTAAAGATTTGGCTAAACTAAGAAAACCATTGTAGCAAAAACTTAAGAAAGATGTTAGTTGAACATGGACCACTAATGATTCAAAGGTTGTCCAGAACTTCAAAAAGATGTGTAAAAATCTTCTTATTCTTAATTTACCTAATGAAGAAGATGATTTAATTCTTAAGACAGATGCCAGCAATGAACACTGGATTGCAGTACTCAAAATCAAAGAAGGAGAAAAACTTTGCAAATACTGCAGTGGAAGCTTTAATAAAGCAGAATGCAATTATCCCACGATGAAAAAGGAAATCCTTGCTGTCAGAAGAGGAATTGAAAAATTCTTAACCTTTTTAGCCTCGAAATCTTTTCTCATTCGAACTAATTGTAAAGGAATACTTGATTTTGTGAAAAAGAATTTATCAAATATGCAAGCGCAAGAGCGACTACTGCGCTGGCAATTATGGCTTAACTAATTTTCCTTCTCTATTGAACATATACAGGGATCAAGGAACTCTCTGACAGACAATCTAACTCAAGAACTCGACAATAGTGTTCATCAAAGCCGACCTCCTGCCAGAAAAGGAAGAAATTCTTAATGAAATGCCACTTCTACTAGAACAGGTTACGCCTTCTAGTAAAGTCCTTATTGATAACCTGGAATTCCATACAAAAAGTAGATCACGCTTTAGTCTACTTTCTACTACTTACCTAATAGCTTAAAGATTTTTCCCTTCTAAAATTACAAATTAGCTACCTTCGATGTCCTTATGATATCCAAGAAAAAATAAGTTCTCATATCCAAGAAAAATGGTTCAATGAATGGTATGCAACCTGCGTCGACTTTTATTATCATTATTCCTATGATATTTGGGAGTCTTGGAGTACAACGATCTATTTTTCCGATAGATCTGGAGTCGGTGGCATTTGTTTCCCAACCAATTCATTATCTCCTAGAGATCTTGTCTTCAAAACCTGGAAATATGGGATGGTTCTTTACTTCTCAGAAGTCCCAGATCCTAATTTCTCATTTTTCTCAACCTTAACTAAGTTCCAGCAATACATGTTCAAAAGGTTCCATTGGGTTACTACCAAAAATCAACGATTTTTCCACTGTAAATTCAGTAGGAAATAAGAAATATTCAGTGGGAAATGACCATTTCCCACTACAAATGCCAGTGGGAAAAAGTGAGGTAGGAAAAAGCCGTTTCCCACTGGTTGCACATACGGTGGGAAAATTTCCCACTGTTCATCCACCGCAGCTCCGCGCAAGAGATTTTCCCACGAAGTGTACTTCAATGGGAAAATTTCCTACTGTAATTGAAACAGTGGGAAATTTCCCACTATCATCAATGCAGTGAGAAATTTCCCACTGTAATAATGTAGTGGGAAATTTCTCACTAGGCCAGTGATAGTGAAAAATTTCCCACAGTAGTTAGAATAGGGAAAAATAGTGAAAAAAATTTCATAATTAGATTTACCGTGGAAAAATAGTGGAAACAACTCAACAACAATTTAATCAAAAATTTGTGCAAATAGGCACATGTACATACACCTATTAACGTAATACTAAACAATACATCATATATGCACTTGTCAAATAAAACACATGTACTGTAAATATCACCGGTACATTAATCACATTCGAATGTACCAACCAACCGATTCTTTCACCATTGTACTAAGCTTGCTTACATTACAAAATAGAGTCCCAACTAACAAAATAGGCCATTCAAACCCAAATAGCGCATGAGTACCAAATAACACATAACCCAAATAGAGTCACAAACAACAAAATGCTAACTTTTAAATATGCATATGAGTATTAAAATATACAATCATTGATCGAACCATCAAAAGAAGGTTCACTTGGATGGAACCATCAAATGTAGCTTGAGTTGATTGAGTTGCTTGAGTCTCGGAGAGCTTTTGCACATACTTCTCCTAAAAAAATGTTTCATTTACAAATTAGTTGTACATAACAAATAGTATAATGAGCTTAAATATAAAGATACGAAACAACTTACACAAGCGGCTTTTGAATTGTCATCCACCCATTGGCTACCTTTGGTTTGATGTAAGCGAAGATATAACTTGCTCACAGTAGGAGTCTCGCCTTCATCAATCTTTTGATACATATGATGAACTATGATTAGGTAATATTATTAATTTTCAACACATAGACGCAAAAGAAAACTGGAATAAAGAGAGCTAAAATAAAATAGTCATGGCAAACGTAGGCAAAATGTGAGAATGGCGTTTCCTATATTGTCTTACTTCCAACAAACATAGCAAAATATAAGCAAATAACATATCATAAGTGTAACACCCCCAACCCCTAGGGTTGGTGATGCTAACGGTTTCTTACTTCTTCTTACTTAACTTCTAGGGCAAAACGGACAAAATTTTCCCTGAAAACTGACCATTTTTCAGGCTAAAAGCCTTACAATAAATCCCTACCCTGAATAGAAGTATATAAAATTCTAAAATAAGCTCAACGGCTACACACCGGAGTTCACAAATCTACGGGTCACTCGCCCGGAGTATGTCAACCAATAAAGTTCACAATAATGAAGGAAATAAAAACCTAACAACATCCGGACATACGATAAAGCCTAACGACATGAAGGGAAAGGGTTCACACGTAACACATTCAAGCATCATATTTTCCCTCATAAATTTTAGTGATTTTTCGAACGACTTTCCCATCCAGGCGAAACAATCTACAAAAAAAAGACATTTATTATAAAACATAAGACTATGACATCGGAATTTATTTAAATGAAACTCAAGTTTTGTAGTAATCTTACCCTTTTCGATCTGGCCAAATCTGAGCCTTTCCTCTTCTTGTACTATTCACCAGAGAAATGATGCCATTGTGTTTACAGATTCACATCTTTTTGCAAAACTGAGACATATATCAATAGAAGCAATAGAAGGTTAGTCAAGATACCAAAGAAGTAAAAGAAAACAATGGAAGAAAATAGCAAACAACGGTGGAAAAAAAACATATATTTCTATAAAAAATTTCAAAAGGGATACGCAATTCCTTACGGGATAGTGGCAGCATTCTACAAAACTTTAAACATTGATCTGATGGCCGAGATTTACTAGACATTCCTAAATCCTATCCCATGCTATCCATCTCCCACTCTCCTTCTTAGCCAAATAGCCACAACATGGACCCCCCAGGGAAAAAAGAAAAGAAAAAAGAAGCCACATCAAAAGGAAGCCAGGGGCAGCGAGGAGCAATCTTAGTTAAAGCCTCCCCTTGTTGGGGTACAGTGATTTCTGTGGAAGTTATGCAGCTAAAAGAGGAGAAGTTCACAACCGAGAAAGCTCTACTGAAGCTTTGCTGCAGTGAGTCTCAATTTACAGCTTTCAGCAAGTTGATTGAAATCTTATTCAGCTTTGAACTCCGTTATGAATACTATAATATCTAGTTGTTGGCCCTATGATTACAAGTAGCTAAACATTTTGTATGATAGGAATTAACCTACTTTGAGGGCCTGTGATGCAGTAATGGCATGATCATTTGATAGATATGCAATCTTTTAGACCCCTATATATCCAAAAATGAAATCTTCAATGAGCCAATATACAAATGAGATAGCAAAATACTTCACCAAGTCAAGCAAGAATTCTATCATGCACATATACACAAACTCTCCACCCCCCTCCCCTGCCCCACCCAAAAAATGCATGCAGGGGAAAGGGAATGTTGGATAAAAGCAGAAATTGGCACCAACACAAGGTGATTTGCTCACAACAGCAACTTGACCATATATTTTTAATAAAGCACAATCACAACCACCTAGTATCAGTATTTAGATTTATACACTTTCCCCCAACACCAGCCAAGAAAAACAACTGACAAACACCCCAACAAAATCAATCAAAACCAGAAAAATAAATCAAACACCAATTCCAGAAACAAAGCGGCTCAATTCAATCCTTACCTTGACATAGCAGAAGACCCAAACATCCCAACACCACCATCATCATCCCCATCACTATCATTTCCATCCAAGTCAAACCTCCCTCCTGTAAACTCTCCCCCTTCCAACTCCCTACTCCCACTCTCTTTCCTCCTCAATGACCTCCGGCGATACTCCAACCAGACCAACACAATATGCACAACACACTGCTGAAATGCAATACTAGCAAATCATGATGATTTTACGTGGTTTTTGACAAATATTAGGCTCACCTGTTCATACAAACATAGGCGTAGAAAACATACAAAATCCCATATTATCACCCAAAATTCAAACTAAGTATAATGGCTTTTGTATAATTAAACAAAATTGAAGCAACATTAACAATATATATTCGAACATCACACTAGTTAAACTATATCAGAGAAACAGAGAAGAGATTTACTGAGATGAGCCTGTGAATGTGTGAACCATAGGACTGGCCGGCCACCCAGTAGCCACCGAGCATAGAGAAGCCTACCACAGAACAGAGCCAACGACTAGCCACCGAGCACAGAGAAGCCCACCATAGAACAGAGCCAACGACTCCAGCAACAGCACCGACGACCTCAAACCTGCAACAACACCGGCGAACTCCAACCTACAACAGCACCGAAGACCTCCAACCACCAGAAGAGATTTACTGAGATGACTCGAACAATAAGAACGACCCCAGCAACCGCATACAACGCTAATCGGTGACCTCCAACCGGCAGCCGCGAGGGTTAGGGCGGCAGACACGGCTGCAATTTGGCATGGTTAGGGTTTGAGCGAAAATGGAGGGGAGGGGGTCATGAGTTTGGGGTCGTGAAAGCGATGTTCCAGTTTGCCTCAAAGCTTTTGACCCTCTTTTTCTTTTTTTGACAATTAAAGTCAGCCATCTTGTTTCCAAAAAAAATAAAAACAAGTTCTGGCTGTGATGTTTGAGTTGGGGGGGGGGGGGTTTGAGTTGGGGGGAAATTAAAATTTAACTTTGAGAATTGGTGGGACTTTGGGGTTGAGATAAAAAAAATAGTTAAAATAATATGGGGTTGTGAAATCTTAAAAAAAATTTAATTTAGTGGAAAGTTAATAGGAAATAAGACTTTAGAAAAATATAAATAACAATTTATATATTAGATAGTGGGAGTTTAGTGGGAATTTAGTGGGAAATTTGCCACTACAATTAAATCAATGGAAAAACAGTGGAAAATATAACGTAGTGGGAAAACAATGGTAATTTTGCTACTGTAATTTTTCAGTGGGAAAGTACAGTGGAAAATTCGATGATTTTTGACCAACAAAAATTTCAGTTCGCAGATACTTAACTTTGGAGGTTTATAGCACCCTGATTGAATATGAAAATAAAAAAGCCAAATCAGCCCATTATCTTATCCAAATTGTTAATTGCGATGATCCCAATGATCAACGATAAAATTGGATTCATGGAGATCCGGTACATGTAGTTACTGATCCTGCATTAGCAATGACTATTGGAGTTTTCAACATTTATCATCAATGTTGGGCATTGATTGAAAAAGGAAAAACACTAATGCATTGTGGAAACATTACTTTTGCCTATAGTAACGAATTCAATGATTACATGAAAATGGATGGTGTAGAATCAGAAGATATTTTGATTATCTCTTTGATATTGGAGTTGGAAAATTCTTATCAGAAGAAGGAAAGAAATATTTCCTTGAGTTGTTTGAAGAATATGATCCAGAGCATCTTAACCAAATTAATGAAGATTTTGATGATTGTCCAGATAATGATGGTCTGGAAGATATAATTGGAGATAAAGGTATGCAGAATCTCAATAATGATGATTAGTCTTGTCATCATTAAAAGTTCTGCAAAGACTGCCCCATTATTGTACTATTTTGATAAGTGTCCGGTCTGTAAAATAAAGTGTGTACTGTAGCCGTCAGTTTACTGTTGACAACTGTACCCATGTGAAAAATCTGTAACCATTAGGGCATCCTATGTATCCCCATCCCCCCTATAAATAGAAAGGTCGAGAACTGAGAAGGGACACGGTCATTTGAGCATTCTTGAGCAAATGAGAAGTTGGGTTTCTCCATTTCTCTATGAACAATCGTCTTTAATGATCGTACTTTAAGTTCCTCTTCAAGCTTTCCGTTGTAATATTTCCACTTTCAATATTTCAATAAAAGAAGTCTCCCAATAGGGAACATTATCCAATCGAACCTTATGTCTTAAATATTATAATTTCTTGATTAAAGTCTCATTATCCTTGAAAAAGATTAAAAACTTGATTAATGACTACGGTCCGAGGTAGAAAATGAAACGGATCTGTGCTGTGCCTGATCCAAGGAAGGAGTGGTTGAGATTAGCAATCTCTGTAAACCGAAAGCTAGAAGATCGCCGGAGTCCAAGCCGACTAAGTTCAGGTAACGGTCGAAACTCTTTAATTAAGTTTTAATTATTTTTGCTAAGCGTGGTGGGCCGTTGATCACAGAAAATATAATATTTATGATATAAGTAGTAGATTGTGATAACTAGTACCATTAAAGTCATTAGAAGAAGCCCAAATATAAATATAAGTTTAGTTTTGCAAAGCAGCCCATAACTTTAAAGTATTTGCATTTAAAGTCCTTTAGGAACCTAATAATAAATGTTAAGACTCCCAAAAACATTTACACCAAACCTCATAGGCCCCGGAAATTATCTTCAAAGTTCGTGAGGTCCGAAAATTAATACACCAAACCACAGTGGGCCGAAGTGCAAATTTTTCAGGGCGGGATTGGTCAAGTCAATTGTTTAATCCATACCATCGTTTGCTGTGAATATTTTCAAGCTGTTATCTTCATTGTGTGATCATGCCAGTTCCTTTTTGTGGAGTGGGGACACGGGATGGAGGAATATTCATGGGTTGTTGTTGAAGGCTACTTATTTTCCCAAAGGAGAAATTCTTTCTACTTCTGTAGGTAGTAATCCTCGCTTCACTAGGCGAACTTTGCCCGTCAGTCATGACTTATTAAAGAAGGGGCAGCTTGGGTGGTGGTTAGCGATATGACAGTTCATATGTGGGCGCATACGTGGCTCCCTTATTCAAGCTTTCAATTTCAAGGAATTACAGCAACAAACTTTGAAGATTGGGTGGTGAAGCATTTGATAAATAAGGAGGCCATGGAATGGAATCATTCCTTACTCGAGCAATTGTTTAAGAAGGAGGTGGCAGAATTTGTTTTGTCTATTCCTCTTAGTCAACATATGCCTGAGGAAGAGATGCGATAGGCTTTCATTAACGATGGGATTATGACATTCGCTATGGCTATCAATTTGGAAGGACGTGTTCTAAGTCTTCTTTGGCCTCTTCAACTGATATGAACTTTAGAAGGAAGATTTGGGGCCTTAGGGTACATCCCCGAGTAAGTAATATTCTTTTATGTTTTTTTTGCAATATCCTACCCACTAAATTTAATATGGCCTCATGTAAGTGTGTTAATCATGCATGTTATCGAACTTGTAGGAAGGAAAAGGAGATCTTAAGACATGCTTTCCTTGATTGCTATTAGGTTGAGGAGATATGGCAAAGCCTAGCGCTTGGGAACATGGCATACATTTTGAGGGAGTAAGGCCAAAGAGTTGCAATCGAATGCTTAGGCTAAAGCTGAGGGGAGCAAATGGAACTTTGTGGGTATGGGGCACGTAGCATATGGGTGTTTCGCAATGACTCTATTTTAATCTAAGTATTTATCCAGTAGTAACAATGGAGAGAATGGGGAAGTATCATACAGTTTTTAGTGGTCATGGATAGTGAAAGCCGCATAAGACTAGGTGGTCCCATGAGGTGGAGTGGGTGGAGGGCATGACTAAGATCAATTGTGGTGCAGTTGTAGAAATGGATAGTAGGCTAATAGGTGTCGGTTACATGGCAAGAAGGGGTGATGAAGGTTTTCTTTCGACTGTCTGCTATCATTCTATGGCTCGATGGCTACTGGAGTGAGCAGAGGCTGTGATATTTTTATTTTTATTTTTTTTATTTATTTTCTGACAATAGAGACAGTGGAGGCTACGGAGAGATGGATAACCTAGCGTAGAATGATTCCTATGCCTGATCAACCCATTGAATAAAATAGAGATGGGCCATGACCCATTCAGATTTATTATGAAAGATATATTGGCGCATATTAAATTTAGGAATTATTTGCAAGTACTAACATAGACCAGGTGATCTAGGAACATGGCTACATAAGAGATTACAAAATGGAACATGTCTTATAACGACTGCTTAGTTTGGGATGGGGATCCTCCAACTTGTTTGTGTGCTTGTATTCTTGAAGCTTCTTCTAACTAAACTAAGTTTGATTTGAGTGAATGATATGAAATGGTATTTCAATTGAGAAAAAGTGTGGTTAGTTTGTATTATATTTGGGTTGAAAGAAACAACAGGCCTTTAGGTCTCTCAACCAAATAGCTAGGGAGAGTTGATAAGAAAGTGATTCAAGAGAACTGTATAAGCACTACTCAGTAGTTAGTATCGAACAAAAAAGGCATTGAATCATTTCTTTAATTTAGAAACTTCATCATTATCAATAGCTTTACTCGTGGTTTTTTTATTTGTGGTAGCTTAAACATTATAGCTAGTGATGTGTAAAATCGACTCTTCAAATTTTTAACTTAAGAAAATCTTGAACAAAAGCTAATCAAAAATTTCAATTCAATTGGAATCCAAAATGTAATTGAAGCAACAAAAAAAAAGCTACTTAGCCTTTACGATTTATTAACCGATTTTTCTGTTTCCTTACCAATTAACCATCCACAAATAAAGGAGAATAAAGCACAAACACAAAAATGAACTTGAAAAAGAAAATTTGGTTTTATGAGTTCTATAATATATCGAAATAAGTGTTCCTCTTAGATAACTGTTAAATTAGTCCAACCAAAATTAAATTGAAAAGTGAAGTTTTTTTTTTTGTCCTAGATCAAAATATCGAACAAGTTCTTTGAGTAAGTTTTTTTTTACTATTATATATTCTTGATTTTTTTGTTTTTGTTTTCGTAATGCACTACCCAAATTGTAGCATTTGGTAATGTAAAGGATGTGTTAAATCCTCGTACTTTTAGAATTAATGAAATCTTAAACCATATTCAACCTGAAATTATGTAAATTTATATCTTTTTCTTATGTATTATTTGCTCAAAACAAATAATTACATTAGAATTTTTTTATGTTCTTGTTTATTTTGTAGAAATTTAGGAAATTTGAGAGGATGAATAAATTTTTGGGAATAAAATTGAACCAAAATGGTGTTGGATCAAGGAACACGGAAGAAGAAAAAAACAAAGGGCGCAGGCCTCTAACCCAGCAGCTTGCGCACCCACAACCCTGGCCTAATGCTTCTTCCCCTCACTGCCCTCACGTGCACAACATGTGATTGCTTTGTTTTTTCCGCTGTCCTCTTAAGCTCTCTCTTTTCCTTCCCACTAACACGGACCTGCTCTTTTCTTTTTCCTTGGCCCCGCATGACCCGATCCCAGCTATTTTCATCCTTGACTTATTCCCCCACACGTGAGACACCCGTGACCCTGCTTCCCCTTTTAATTTTCCCTCTCCTCTTCCCAGTGACCCGTGGGCCGTGACCCAAATGCCCCCCTTTCTTGGTCTTCTTCTTCTTCTTCATTCCCCCAGCCCAGCAGAAACCCATCACCAGCTATTCTTTCTCTCTATTCCTTCATTTACTATCAAATTATTTTCTAGTGGTTGTTACCTAGGGCCTGTTCTTTTCATAGATAAATAGAGTGAGTAAAATGATAAAGTAGGTTGAGGTGAAGTGAGGTGAGTTGAGGTGAATTAAAGTTGGTATTTTTTTGAGGTGGGTTGAAATAGGTTAAAGTGGGTTGATGTTGGTTGAAGTGGGTTGAAGTTGATTTGTTTTTTATGTGGTGGATTGAACAGGGTTAAAATAATAAGAATGTAACTAATGTGTGATAATTTATGAAGTTACCGAAATTTTGTGAAATTTTTGTTTATTATTTTTTATTTTTTTTATTTTTTATTTTTTATTTTTTATTTTTTATTTCTATTTTTTATTTTTATTTTTTATTTTTTATTTTTTATTTTTTAATTTTTCATTTTTTCATTTTTTTATTTTTCATTTTTATTTTTTATTTTGTTATTTTGTTATTTTGCTTTTTCTATTTTTTATTTTTTATTTTTATTAATTTTATTTTTTGTTTTTCATTTTTCATTTTTCACTTTTTATTTTTCATTTTTTATTTTTTATTTTTCATTTTTCATTTTTTATTTTTTATTTTTTATTTTTATTTTTTATTTGTTATTTGTAATTTGCTATTTGCTATTTTTTATTTTTTATTCCTTATTTTTTATTTCTTATTTTTTATTTTTATTTTTATTTTTTATTTTTAATTTCTTGGTTCGTATTTTTTATTTTTATTTTTTTAATTTATTACTTTGTAATTTATTATTTTTTAATTTTTAATTTTTAATTTTTAATTTTTATTTTTTATTCAAAAAATAAAAATTTAAAAATAAAACAAAAAATGTAAAAAACACAAAATAAAAAATAAAAAATAAAAAATAAACAATGAAAAATAAAAAAGAAAAATAAAAAATAAAAATAAAAAAATAAAAAAATAAAATGTAACAACTAAAGAATAAAAAATAAAAATTAAAAATTAAAAATTAAAAATTAAAAAAATAAAAAATAAAAATTAAAAATTAAAAATTAAAAATAAAAAAATAAAAAATAAACAATAAACAATAAACAATAAAAAATAAAAAACAAAAAAGAATGAACAAAAATTTCACAAAATTTCGATAACTTCATAAATTATCACATATTAGTTACATTCTCATTATTTTAACCCATTTCAATCTACCACATACAAAATATATCAACTTCAACGCACTTCAACCTACATCAATCCACTTCAATCTAGTTCAACCTATTTCAACTTACCTCAAAAAAAAAACCAATTTCAGCCTACCTCAACCTACCTCAACCTACTTCAACCGATTTTACTCTTTTCGCCACCTAATGTACTCACGAAAACAACAAACTCTAAATCCCATATGATACTTTACAAATTATTAAAATTATGAAGGGAGTGGGTTGAAGTTGGTTGAAGTTGGTTGAAATAGGTTGAAGTGGGTTGAAGTTGGTATTTTTTTTTTAAGTAGGTTGAAATAGGTTGAAGTATGTTGAAGTGGATTGAAGTTGATAAATGTGGATTGACTCACGAAAAGAACAGGCCCCTAGTCATCTCCATCATCATCCCAGCTCTAATCAATTGGGCATTAAAAGTCTCATTAAAGCATCTAATTGGCATTAGAAGCATTTGGCGAGTTTTAATTTGAGATTAATCGAAGCATTGACGAGAGGAACTCGAATTTGGGGACAATAAACTCAGCAGTAAGGTCAAACGCAAGAGGAAACAATATAGTGGATATGAGTTTTAGTTTTCTTAAGTTTTTCTTGTTACAGTTTTAAATAGACCTGGCAAAACGGACAAGAGACCTAAAACGCCCCATGCCTATACCTAAACTGACATCTGACCTAAAAGTGGAACCGAAACCCAAATTGGTCCGAACCTAATCATACTCGACCTGAAATTTTTTTCGAAATTGCTTATTTTTGCTTGACAAGCGTATTGGCGAAAAATTAGTTGACTCGAAGTCGACCTGAACCGAAGTTCACCCGAACCAAACCAAACCGACACAAAATGTCAGTTAACGCAAAATATGACCTGACCCAAACTTAACCCCAGCCGTACCCAAACCGAATGGCGTATTTGTCATCTCTAGTTTTAAATATACATTTTAGACCCTCAAATTTGGTGTAATTGATTCTAATTTTGTTTAATCAAGTGAGCATTTGGTTTTTAGAATTGGATTTATTTTTGTTGGATTCAAAGTCCTTGCTCTGTTACGTTCTATCTGGGCTTGAATTTATTATCGTCATTGGTTCAGTTTGTGATTCGAATTTGCTATATTTTGGTTTAGCTTCCACTGTTTTGTGACATAGCCCCCCTTTGGCACTGGTATACTTTTGTCAACTCCCAAAATTTGCTTCTATTCTTAATTCTCATTTCCAGTTTTAGATCTACATTTTAGACTCTCAAATTTGGTGTAACTGATTCTAATTTTGTCTGATTTAGGTGAGGATTGGGTTTTAGAATTGGTTTTTTTTTTTTTTTTTTGAGTTGGTCCGAAGTCCTTGCTCTGTTACATTGAATCTGGGATTGAATTGATTCTCATCATTGGTTCAATATCCGTGGTTCGAATTTGCTCTGTTTTGGTTGGGCCGCCTCTATTTTTGGGATAGTACTCCTTTTGGCGTTGGGTATACTTCTTTCAACTCTCTAATTTTGTCCATTGGCACAGTGTTTCACTTGTTTTTGGTTGATGCTTTTTGAGCATATAGTCTAGGGGTTGATGTTCTAACTTTCCAGTACATTGTCTCATCTTCTCAGTTTCATGAATTGATTGACTAAACCTGATGACTATTTTTAGTATTCTCATTAGATTTTTCTGTTATCGCTATTATCAAGCGTCATTTTTTTATTTACCCCCTTTTTTGTTTGTGAATTTAGTGATTGATAGGAAACCTTGGTTATGTTTATTAATTATACTTGATTTCTTTGTTTTGTAGTTAGTTTTTTATATCCAAAGATATGATAGTTTGGATAAAAGTTTACAATCCTAATTTCATTCCCATTCCCGTAGATCAACCCTCACGTGTTAAAGTAAAAGTCATATACTTGAGGTTTGCACCTTTTTTTAATTAAAATTCACAACATGTTTTTAGCGCTGTCCCTGGGGATGACATTTGTGAAATTCGGTTGCAAATCAAGTCTTGACTTGGTTGATTCAATGTTAGTAGTGTCTTTTTTTATTTTGATTTTTTGTGAATGTTTATTTAGTTTTAATTGTATTTAATTAGAAATTTTGTGTTCTTATTTTCTGTGTCAGAGTTTATATTCTTGTTTTATATTTAATTTTGCTTTTATGAGTTTGTGGTTAATTTTCTGTTAAAAAAATAATTAGAACTAGAATAGCGTTGTGAGTGGCACAGGTGCAACTCATTAAATTCTTGCCAAAACTTAAAAAGAAAAGAAAAACCAATGTGCACTTTTTTCAAATTTCAGGTGTTTGTTCTGATTTTTTTGGTGCAAATTTAGTTCTTCTTTTTCTTTTCGGATATCTTTACGCAGTTTCTTGGGATTTTTAGAGTCTTAAAAATTTTTTCTTGAATATTTTGGAAGTACTGGAATTTTCTACAATTTTTAGAATTAATGTTCTGTTTTTATTTTTTTGCATTATTCTAGGTCAAAAAATTGAAAAAAAAAATGTGTTGATGTTCTCTTTAGTTTGTTTGAATTCTCTATGTATACTACTCTAAATTTGGACTTTTCACGATCTGTTTACTTTTCTTTTTTTAGCTTTTGCCTTTTAGGTTTTGATTTATTTTCTATTTTTGTATGTTTAAAAAATCCTTAAAAATCAGAAAAAGAAAAGACCAAAAATACTTTACTTGGCATGGGCATTGCATGACTGGCTGGGTTAGAGGGGTTAAGAGAAGAAGACTTGTTAGGATTGAACTCGAATATGAATCAGAACCTAAGTCCAAACCTGAATTGGGGAAAAAAAAAAAAAGCACAAGAGAGGATTGTAAGTAATATTTTTTATCCTCCAAGGAGTACTTTTCCATTGTGTTTTAACTTGCCTAACTTAGAACCTAATGTGACCTTTGAACTGAGACATTATTACACTTAAATATTTCCTAAATTCACTAGTTTAGTGGATACATATTTGTTTTTAGGGAATTTGAAGAAGTATCTTCAATGATGCACTTCTCTAATATATCTATTAATCTATAAGAATAAAATAGATTCCTTTTTGCTTGAAAAGATGCTGCTAAAAAATGGGTGCATAGCATGGTTACTATTTCTATTGCTACTTAGAATGACTTTGTTAAGTTGTGCTTAAGAAATATTTTCCCAGTGTTAAGACTATAAAGCTAAGGAATGAGATCAATCAGCTTGTTCAATTAGAAAGGAAATCATTTTGGAAATACTTAGAATTTGTTGACTCAATGTCCCCATCACAGTTTGGAACAATTGTGTTTTTGCAAAAAAAATTTCATAAAAGACTAGACCAGTGAACTAGAACCATGGTATAGTCCATGTATCAGGATGGCTTTCTTTCTAAGAGCGTCACTGCTGCTTGAGAATTTTTACAAGACTTAGCTAAGATGAGTATGGAATGGAAAACTGCTAGAGATGATAACCTTTGTTTTAGATTTAGCAGGGGTGGAATGCATGTTGTTTCCGACTGCTATGGTGTCTTGTTCTCCGAATGCATGTTATTTCTGATGTCATTTCTTCTTCTGGAGCCAACTCTAGTGAGAATGTGATGAAACCAAATGCAATTAGATCTCTTAGATGAGGTTGAGAGATTGATAATCAAGTTGGAAATTCAAAAGAAATCTGTACATACTCTCACACTTTATTTCAAAATTCATCTCCTTCCCCCTTTTCTCTTTAGAAACGGGCTCATTTAGTAAGTCAAGGGATATTGTTGATGGTGCCTCTAATGGTTCTTGTAATGATCGTACTTCTAACCACTCTTCTAATCGAGAAAATCCTAAGGATGACTCAACTAATACAGTAGATCCCGTATCTTCTAAGGATTCTTCGTTTCCTTCTACTGTTGAGTGAGTGTGGGCTGCATCAGGGTTTCGCTCTAAACCCATTTCTTTTCACTCTAGTTATGGATGAACTTACAAAAGGGATTCAAGATGAGCTACCATAATGTATGTTGTTTGTAGATGACCTTGTTCTTATTGATATAACCAGAGAGGGAGTTAACGACAAGTTGGACCGATGGAGACATACACTGGAGTCTAAAGGTTTTAAAGTAAGTAGATCAAAAACGGAATACCTACATTGCTGTTTGAGTGGTAGGGAAGATGAGAGGGGAGAAGTCACCATCGAGGGGATGGCGATACCAAAGGTCGAGAAGTTTAAATATCTAGGCTCAATCATTCAGCAGAAAGGGAATATTGACGAAGACATTAACCAACCCACAAAAGCGGGTTGGATTAAATAGAAGTACGCTTCAGGTGTGCTGTATGATAAGAAAATGCCTGTAGGACTAAAAGGTAAAGTCTACCGTATGGTAGTTAGACCTGCTGTTTTGTATGGTGCAGAGTGTTGGCCTATAAAAAAGACACATGTCCAAAAGTTAATGGTAGCAGAGATGAGGATGATTAGATAGATTTGTGGTTATACGAGAATGGATAAAATTAGTAATGGAGTATTTAGAGACTTAGTTAAAGTAGCTTCTATTGAACGTAAGATGAGAGAAACAAGACTCAGATGGTTCGGCCATGTGAAAAGAAGGAGTGTGGATGCTCCAATGAGGAGATGTGAGAGGGTTAACATCCCTGATGGGAAAAGAGGAAGATGGGCGACCAAAGAAGAGTTTGGACGAGGTGATTAGAGAGGACTTGAAAGTTGTCGGACTAACGGAGGACATGGTTCAGGATAGAAGACTTTGACGGGATAGGATTAAGATCTTAGATTGCAGGGAGGTGGCTTCATAGTTATCTTTCGATTGCAGTAGGGTAGGTTTGGCTGTTGTTTTTCAGATATTGTGTTTATATGTAGGTAGTATTTGTATTTGGAAAGAATATTGTTTGCCTACGTCTGTTGGCTAAGGTATGATATCTTCCTCTGCTTTGTTGTACTAGTGTTTACATAGTTATTGCCCCTGATTTAGTACTTCTTAGTTCAATTCCATGATGCTTATCTTTAGTTTTGCTCCATAACATGTGTTCACAAAGTCGTTCTTTTATAAAATGTTCCCACAAAATCCTTCTCCTATTAAATGTTTTCACAAAATCTTATTTTGTGGGTCTCTTGAAATCAGCCTCTTAACGGACAATCATGCCAGTTGAGGTAAGGTTGCCTACATCTAGATCTCTCCAGACCCCGCGAAAGCGGGACCCACATTAGGACGTGGTGGTGGTGGTGTTGTTGTTGAGTGAGTACATAAGGTTGTATCGCCTTTTTCTCATAGGATGAAAAAGAAAGACTAGGCCTATGTTGATAAGATAAACGAGAGTTTCTTTTAAGCCAAAATTAACATTCCATTGCTTGATGTTATTTAGCGAATGGCTCCTTATGCTAGGTTATTAAAGGATTTGTGTACTATCAAGAGAGCTATTATTGTTCCTAAGAAGGCTTTCTTAGCTTCTACTACTAGTTTTATCATTTTTCATTAGATTGCAATGAAGTATAAGGACCTTGGTTACCCTACTATTTTCATAGTCATAGGGGACCAACTCATTCACAGAGCATTGCTTGATTTAAGGGCTAGTAACAATACCCTTCACTAAGTATGATTAGGTGAGCTGAAACCTACTAAAATGGTCATCCAACTAGTTGATAGATCGACTACATTACCCAGGGGTGTGGTAAAGGATGCACAGATTAAGGCGGCTGAATTTATTAACCCAGTAGACATCGTTATCCTCGTCACTGAGAAGTAGCTAATACTGCTAATAAGATCCCTATCATTTTAGGGCGTTCTTTCTTGACGACTGCCAATGCTTACATTAACTGCATAAACAAAATGATGAGACTGTCTTTTGGTAACATTACCTTGGAGTTGAACATTTTTAATCTCCAAAAATAACCTTCTTGATTTGATGATATAGAGACTTCTACGCTTAACTAGGTAGAGGACTTTGTGTTTCCTTAGATGATATGTTTGCTGCTAAGTATGAGTCTTTTCTGATTGATGATAAACTTTAATATTATGTGTTTGATATTGATGACTTCTGCTCTGCTACTAAATGTTTGATTGCTTCTACTTCTGGGTCTATTTCCCATTCTACTTCTCTTGAATTAAAACCTCTTCATATCACCACAAGCCTTTCCAACATGATTCATCCTTGCTCACATGCTACCCGAGATACTTCCTAGAAACTCATCCATCCTAAGATTGCTCCACAGCAAGCACGCTTAACTGTGAAGTTCTGAAGAGTGGGCTTCCCGAAAAGAAAGGTGCATCTTTGGCGATATAACTAGTCACCTCAAATTCTTTTAAGCCACACTCGAGGTATTACACTACGTTTCTAGGTGGGTAGAGGTCATTCCCACTAGAACCAATGATGCTAAAGTGGTTATGAAATTCCTTAGGGATAATATTTTTTTGCTAGTTTTGTCATGCTTCCTGATGTGATGGAAGTTTATTTGGTAGCCTCCCTAGTCCCTGCCCACTTTACTGATAGGTCTTTTGATGCTTTATTAAAGAGGTATTTTACAGTCCATCGGCTTCTCAGCCCATATCATCCCTAGACTAGTGGCTAGGTAGAAGTATCCAATAGGAGATTAAGTAAATTCTTGAGAAGATAGTGAACAGGAACCAAAAGGATGGGACCAATAAGCTTGTAGATGCTTTATAGGCTTATAGGACAACTTTTATGACTCTCACATGTACGTCACCTTATATGGTGGTCTATGGTAAGTCTTTCTTTCCCATTAAGATTGAGCACAAGGCTTGGTGAGCCATCAAGATGCTTTATTATGATTTGACTAAGGCGGGTGAATAGAGAGCTGCAACTCAATGAAATAGAAGAGGTTAGTGTTAAGGCATATGAGAGTGCGAGATCTTACAAAGAAAGGCCAAGTTGTTTTATGATAGATACATTTTTAGGAAAGAATTTGCCTCAGGCATCAAAATGTTGTTTCTTGTGTTTTTCCCCATGGTGCGATTGAAATATAGGATCCTGAGAGTGATACCAAAGTCAACGTGAATGGCTAGTGATTGAAGTAGTTTTTGAAGCTACTAAGCATAGAAGACATGGGCTGTCTGATACTTTGTGAGTCGATTTCTAATGAGTGATGTGCTACTGAGTTAGTTTGGATGCATCCAGCATTGGACCTCATTTAATTGGGCTTTCTTTCCCTTCTCTTTTCTCTTTTCTTCTTCTATTTTTCTTTTTTATATTTAATGCTTTTTATTTTGCTTCTTTTTTGTACATAAGCTTTTCTTTTTCAGTTTTAGAGTATTGTCTTTTTCTTTAGTTTTGGGTATTATTTTTCTTTTGTATATTTGTTTTGCTTTTTTGTTGTTTTTCTATTTCTTTTCACTTCTAATGAGGAGATTATGTGATTTAGATGTGGGGTTAGGGAAACTATGTTTGAAAAAGCACTTGTAAAAACTGAAAAAAATGAAAAATTATAAAAAATCTAAAAAGATTTGTTTTGTTTTAGGGAATATGTGCTATTTTGTTTGACCATGTTCTCTTGTACCTTAGTTGTTATGTTGTATATAGATATGATGTGCATGATAGAACTTAGTCCAATATGTTATGTTCATGCCCCGTCCTTATTCTCAACATTTTTACAGCAAGTTTTCTTGGCAGATGAGCATGTGAGATTTTGTGCCTTAAGGGCTAATTATCAAATTTGGTCTCATATTTTCTTGCATGTGTGTCTCTTCCATGATTACATCTTTAGACCTTGCTTCGATTCTCTTCCAAATCACATGTAGCATGTGCACCATGCCAATATAATATATACATTCATTTGTTTTGTGAGCTTTGACCATGTTCATTTGTGATAAACCCTTCAATTTAACCTTGGCCAAAACACTTTTTCCTATACCTAAGCAAAGACTTGTGGAATAACACTTCAATATATATTGGGTAGCATTTGGGTGATGATGTTTTTGGCGGTTATTGTTGGACCTATTGGTGTGGGAAGGGATGTATTGTTGTGACCATTTGGGAAATGAGTGGTTTTCTTACACACAAACATACACACACACACACGCACGCACGCGCGCACACACACACATATATATCTATGTGTGTGTGTGTGTGCGTGTGCGCACACATACATATATCTATATATATATATATATATATTATATATATAATATATATATATATATATATATATATATATATATATATATATTATATATATATATGTTATATATTTCGCGGGGTGTGTGTGTGCAAATATATATATATATATACACATAAACACACACACACACATACATATATATACCTACATATACATACTATATATATATATATATAATATATATATATATATTACACACACACACACACACACACACACACACAACACCACACACATACATACCATATATATATTATATATATATATATGTATATGTATATATATATATATATATGTAATTACACACACACATACATACACATACATACATACACATAAATACGTACATACATACATATATATATCTATATATATATATATATAT